>VZRL01003546.1:53674-68643 GCA_013397895.1 Origma solitaria | reverse complement strand
TTTTTTTTTTTTTTTTTTGTAACGTCTTCCTCCCTTCCGCCCCCCTCCTCACACTGTGCAAACCCTTTGGACGCAGAAAATTACGGTTTGGCAAAGTGACACTTTCCACTGGGCTAGTGGGAGACTCTGTTTATAAGCTCAGCGGACCTTAGACCTAAGTGCCAGACGAAGAGGCCTTGGAGGTGTGCGGAGTTTTTAAACCTACTGGTTTTGCACTCCCCTCCGCTCGCTGCTGCCCGGACCCGGCTCCCCGCCGCCGCCACTCCCGCGGTGCGCACCCCGGAGCGACGGCCACGTGGTGATTTCCCTCCCTCTTTTGTGTTTCCTATAGGGAAAACAACGAGAATTCCAACTCCAACAGCCACAACCCGCTCTCGGCGTCAATGAACGGGAATAAGACAGTTTTGGGGAGCTCAGAGGACGAGAAGACGCCGTCAGGGACCCCGGATCACACCTCCTCCAGCCCCGCGCTGCTGCTCAGCTCCAACCCCGGGCTGCAGCCCCTGCACGGCCTGGGCCACCCCCAGGGCCCCAGCGCCATCCCCGTGCCCAGCGCCGACCCTATGCACCATCACAGCTTACAGGACTCCATTCTCAACCCCATGTCATCTAACTTGGTCGATCTGGGCTCCTAAAACCATGTACACGCTCCCTCCTTCGCGCCAGCCCTCCTTTACTCAATTTTTTCCTTTTTATTTTTTTCTCCTTAATCTTACCAGGGACTTTGAAAGCAATGACAAACACCTTAGTGGATGTGTTGTGCCCTTTGGCAGCAGGCTGGCTGCAGGTTTGCAAGGCAGTGGACTCCACCTTGGGTAGCTGATGTTGTGAAAAGCCTTAAGGGTTGCTTACAGGCGGTTTCAGGCGTGTAAGGACTGTCGGATAGGAGCCGTGATTTTCATGGCAGACTGTAAGGCTGATCGGGGTAGCAGCTCATTCCAGCCTTAACTTCACGAATCTCTCAGTGGTGTTACTTGATCGGGCCGGTCTGTGTGGGAAGAGGCACATCGTAATTTTTTTTTTTCGGGGGGTGGGGAAGAAAGGGGAAGGCAAGGCTGCTGTTGCCATGCCTGTTTGAAAGTTACACATCGCTCCCGTTATTCTATCGTAGTTATGTATCCGTGGCAGGTGTACGATGTACAATTTCAACTAAGAGTACAAAAGTTGTAGTCAAGATATAGCAGCAACACGCGCTCTAGGCAGACTCTGTAACCTTCTTGTAGCTGATGCTATGCAGAGAGAGCTTCTTTGGCCTTGTCCATGTGGTGCTTTAGCCATTTGCTGGGTGGGAAAGGAAGTGACGGCCCGACTCCGGCCCGAAGGAAGGCAGAGGTAGATTTTCCTCTCGGTGTGCAACGCGGGCTGAAGCGGGCTTTAAAAAGAAAAGAGGAATTGCTGCTCAAGTTTCGACCTAAACGACAGTATCAAACGCAAGTCACTCACCTTAGTTTTGTTTATTGTTTATATTATGTGAATACATTCTTTGGAAAATATTTCTGCTTTTATTTTATAATAAAATTTAGAAATCTAACTCGGCGTATGATTGCTTCACTCGCCCACGGGGTGTTTTTGGGCTCAGTCCTGAGCACAGCAGAAGGGGCATCCTGGCGGGGACGCCGGGAAAGGCGGTGTCGGGTGGTCAGAGTCCCGCCACCCTGCCCAGTTTGGGGTGACCGCAGAGCAGCGCCCGGGCACGTCGGGGCCCTTGCCAGCCCGGGCCGGGGAAGCGGTGTGCGCCGGGGGAGAGCTGATGTAGCCCTGCGGGAGCGGGGAGCCCAGGGCACGGGAAGGACGGGCAGTGCGGGCCCTGAGGGAAGCGAAGAGGTCGCCCACCTGCTCTCCGAGGGCACGGCCGTGCAGGCTGCGGGCTTTTCCGCCTCGCTGTCCGCCTGTCCCGGCAGAAAGCCGCCCCCTCTCTCCCTCACCTCGCCCCGAGGGCGGGTGGGCAAACCGAGCTTGGCCAGACCCCGCTTCGGGGTCCTCCACGGCTGGGCTGCAAACGGCTTTCCAGCGTCTGCGGAAATGGTGCTGGGAAAGGGATTTCTCTATTCCTCTCCTTTTTCTTTCTTTCTTTTTCATTTCCCTTCCTGTAGGCACCGGGTGGCAAAAGAGACAGGCAAGTTCTTTGTCAGTTTGGCCCCTTAAAAGAGCTCAGGAGTCTTGCAGCTTGCACCCTCGCTGTCTCTCTTTGCTAGAACCTGAATGTGTTATGTGCTTCAAAAGTTCTCAGAGCTTGCAAGGGGTTTTATACTTTCCTTTTTGGGGTTCCCTTGGTCGTGGTTTTTTTTTAAACCTTTGAAATTAATTTCTTGTGAAAAATAAACCGAGAAAAAGATATGGCTTCAAGCGGGATAGAAATATGTGTAGATCAGCAAAGATCGTGTCCAGGTTTCAGATGCTGGCTGAAATTTCAATCAGTGGGAGTATTGTGCGGGCAGTATCCTAATTTGATATAATCTGGGTCTGGATTAGCGCCTCTGTGCGTTTGCGGGTGTCCGCTAAAAGCACATTTCTCTGAGGTCCCGTTAAAATTCTGTAGAAGGGAATGTATAGATGTCGGTAACAGGAGGGTTCGGCCTCCGGAAAATATCTCTGCCTTAGTCGCGGTTATAAATCCAGTTTTCTCGTTATGCTGGGGTGCAGCGGGGTACAATATTTTATCGGAGACAATGTGGTATATTCAAGTTTATGTTTCCCCCACTTCTGCTCTTCGGGATGATTTTTTTCAGCAGCAGAGATGATGTGGCTCATGCCTGTGCTGTGGGAGCATACCAGTGTAGCCTTACGTGCATTAGGGTCTAAATAGCAGATCCTGTTATTTCCGTTGAGAGGCATCTAATCATTTTAGCTATGAATTATAATTCTTTGAAAATAAACATTTTGCAAGTAGAGGAACCACTGCTTCCTAGAGCTACAGAAGATCTCTGCTCCCCGCAAAATAACACACGCAGTGGTGCAATATTGCAAAGAATTAATTAATTGGCTAGTTAATTATTTTGTATTTTTTTAGGTAGAAATGAGTTTGGGAAGGAAAACAGAATGTCTGGGTTAATAAAACATGGCCTCGAAACCGAAATAAAGCCTTAAGGCTTTGCCCGCTGGAGAAAGAAAAAACGAGAAAGACTAAAGCCAAGATGGGGAATATTTAAAGAGGCAGTATGAAAACAGGATGGGGTTTACGTGGTTAATAAAAGGTCATATTGCACAGAGGAGGCAGAATTCGATCGGGGAAAGTAAATGAAGAGCTGACACGATGAGCAAGGCCCTTTGAGAGAGTGGTATCTGTGATAACTCATGTACATTTCAGTGAGGATAACTTATATACGGAGAAACTAAGAGAGGGCGAGTCTCTGAAGCCAATGAAAGATGGCTAGAAACAGAAATCATGCATTAAGAAAAAAAATCTGCAGGTCAATCTGGCATTAAGGGCGCACACAGCTCAAAGCCCCAATGATGGGACGCGTGTAATGCAACCTGAAAACCCGAACATGTTAAGACTCATTTTATCAGACGGTACTTGCCTTAGTACTGATGTTTGGTAAATTAGCCCAAATCCCTCCAATTTTCCACGCACAAAAAAAGTTCCCGATAGAGGAATATGCCGAAACTGACGTGACTAATCCTTGGTTTTAAACAGATTAGTTATGATTCACTAGCATTAGGTTACATGGGACATATCTCATCTCAGGGTTGGTTGTTCCTGGGGAACCCGCATGAGTTTTGGGGCATAAATAAAAAGACGGTTCGGTTCCGGCAGGTTTTATCCACGAAACTCCCCCTGACTATCCTCGACCTGAGGCCAGGATGTGGCAGGCAAGCTGCACGGCAGATCCCCGACGGCTCGGACAATTTGGGGAAGAACCGCCCTCTCTGTCTCTCTTATATATGCACACACACCCCCCTATATATACATACACATGCATATATATGTAGGTATGTATGTGTGTACATATATATATAAGCAATATTTGACCTCAAACTAAAATCTTACCAACTTACACAATGTATTCAGCATTTGCAGTCCCCAAACCTGTAACTGGAGTCATTCCTTTAGATAGCAGGGAGCTGAATATTCACGTGCGCTAGGGCAGAATTCTTTAATGCTGTATTTTGCTACATGAGCATTCACGGACCTGGTGCTGTCTCGAAGAGATTCATGAAAGAAATAGCTAATTTGGGACAGAAAACAGTTCCGTCCACCCTGACAAGGCTCAACTCGTCACCCTGACAGAGAAATACTGATGGATGAGAGGAGAGAGCATCCCGACAGGCTAATGGAGATGTGGAGCAATTTCCGATACTTTTCTGGGGACAGGTAGCAAGTTTATAGGAGGAAGACCCCTTTGTATGAGTATGCCAGAGCTTGCCAGTTGAACACCTTCCATCTGCGAGCCCTTGTAGGCTCTTGGGGGTAACCAGGACTCTCATCTTGGCATATTTTTGTGGGCTACCCTGGAGAAAGCTACTTTGCCTGTTCTCCCCAGACCTGGTGCAGCAGTTTGGGCCTAACCAACGTCTGAATGTGTTTGAGGGGGCTGCTGCAGCCCCGGAACGAAAAGCCTTGGGAGTGCCCCTGCGATGTTTGTGTAAGGCACTGGGGCTCCTGTTACCAGACCCGGAAACAAAATCTCTTGCCTTCTTTAGGAGAAACAAATGCAGCCCAGTATGAGCAGGCTTTTGCCTTGAACAAATCCTCACTTGAGCATGACAAATAATGTAGGGGGGTGGCGATGAAAACACTGGGCACTGGCCCTGACTGCAGAGTTCTTTAACTTCTGCTTAGAGAATCAAAATGCTGAGGCTCAGGCAGCCAAGAAAAATATACTGAGGGGAACTTTCAGTGCTTCAGTACACAAGAAAAAGGTGAGGGTTTTGTCTGAAGAAGGGTAGCTGTGGGATTTGGAAAAAATACATAAACCTCGGAGCTGGGCTACGGGATCAGCTTCTTCCCATTTTGCTGCAGGGAGCGGTGCTCAAAGCTTTCTTTGCATGCATCGAGGAGGCTCCTCCTTGCTTGGAAAGAAGGTCCATCTCCTTACTAGTAAAATAAACGGGAGGAGGGGGTTGTTTATTAGCGATGGTTTGTTTTTTTTCCGGGTTTGGGCAAGAACACTCAATCTTCAGCTCTAAATGTCAGATCCGCCTTTATCCAGAGTCTCGGGGTGCAGCTGGCCGGCAGACCACCTCCAACCCAAGCCGTGTAGGAAAAAGAAAAAAATAAAAGAAAAATAAAAAAACCAAACACACAAACAAAATAAACAAAAAAAAAAAAAAAGAGGAGAGAAGAAAAGAAAATAATTACATCTAACCCCCCGCCCCCTTAAAAAAGCAGACGACCGAACAATGACAAAAACAAAATAAACCACAAGCAAACAAAACAAAAAAAAAAAACCAATCAGACACACGGAAACAAACTGAGACCTCACCACGAATCTGGGATGGAGAGGTTAGTTTAGTAGAAGCTAAGGTGGACGGACAGGTAAAATGTCAAATCAGCAAACAGTGCCGGTAAGGAAAGGACTGTAGGAGAGGAGAAATCACTTGGAAAGATGAAAATCGCACATGTGCTTCTGATGACCCCATCAGATGAGAAGTCCTCCAGGAAATACATATTTGAAACAGCCAGGAAAAACAAACATGCCTTTTATAGACTTACTTGTCCCGCCATGAAAAATGCAAACCTCGGTATGGTGCATGTGTACCCAGGGGGTGGGAGGGAGGAAAGGGGAATAGATTTTGTAAAGAATCCGTTGAAAGCTACCTTCATCAGGAATATTCATTTGCGCTGCCCTGCTCTCCAAAAATAGGCTGCAGCGTGAAAACCGAGGCGGAATTTGCAGCTAACGCATGCGAGATGAACATCTGAGTCTGAAAAGTGACTGTCAGGATCTCGTCTGGGTGTCAACCCAGGCAGGACTGGCTGGCAACAGGGAGGAAGAAAAAAAAAGCGGATTGTGTGAAGAGTTATAAAGAGGGACTTTATCAAGCCTACAGTTTTCTGCAAAGTTGGAGGAAGTCCAATAAATCATATTGGACGAGCGATTTCTAGTCGTGTAGGAGTTTGGGTCTGGGCAGAGGTACTCCCAACCGCGCCTCTCCAAAGCGATGTAGTCGTGCTGGAGGTCGGGGAGAGAGCAGGGAACTAGATCAGAGAGCACTTTAGCAGTAAAGGTTTCATCGTTCTTCCCCCCAAACCCCGACCACCCTGTCCACGGAGCCGAACGCAGCGCGGGCAGGCTCCGACGGGACATCTGATCCCCGCTCCCCACTTTTCTTCTCTTTCCTTCCCACCTCCTCCGGAAGGTGAGCATCTGTTGTCCCCCTGCGGGGCTCGGCTTTTGCCCCGTGCTTTGGAAACGCCGGCGACAGGTGCCCCGGTGTGAGGGCAGAAGTGGCCCCCCTCGGCTTGGGGACATGCGGTCCTTCACAAGGACACGGCGAAGGTGCGCGGCCAGTCAGTCCCCGCGGGTGAGACATCTCTGCCTGCACACCTGGAGTGCTGCCGCGAGGGAGGCAGGCGACTGAACACCTCTGGTTCAGTGGGATGAGTTTAATCGAAAGTGGCTAAGTATCGTCCCCCTTTTGTCCCCGGGAACCTGCATGACGGGGCATTACCAGAGACCGAGGTAGTGACATCCTCGAGGAAGGTCCGACCCGACAACCGAGCAGGGCCACTCCAGGACCCCTCGTCCATTTCCCCCGACGCCATGGAACCAAAGGGGCCGGCGGGGGCTGTCCGTGCCGCGGAGCGCCCCGGCTGTTCCGCACCGTCGGGGCACGCACGGGACAGGAGCGGGATCTGCGCCCTGCAGCGCGGTCCTCCCGGCCCGCTCCGCTTCGCCGCCCACCCCCAAAGCCGGGGGAGCGGGGCAAGGGCACGGTCTCCCACGGGCACAGGGGCTCCTGGAGCCGGTGAACGGAGCTCCCAGGCTGCTGCGGCGCCAGGGATGGCTGGGTTTTTCTCCGTGCCCTGAGATATTCGGTTACCCACGAGCCCAATATCTGCTCGGAGAGAGCATCCGCAGCACAATGCACCGCGCAGCGAGCGAGGCCCCGGCTGGCGTGGGGGAAATGAGGGGACACAGAAAAATTATGAACAGTTTGGGACATCGTTCTTAAGAGCGTGTCGAGAGCACACCCAACAAAACTATCAACAACTGGAAAGTCAGGACGGTTAGGAAACCTCCCGGAACCAAACGAAACCAGACGTGGGGCACGGAGGTGTTGGCAGCACTGAGTGGGGTGCGGAACCGGGCGGCGAGGGCCCCACGGGTAGCTGTGGAGAGAGTGGCGTGGGGTTGGGCTTTGTCCCTGAGCAGGTAATCTCGCTGATTCTCCAAATCAGTGGACGATCCCACCTCACTGGCGCTTTTTACAGAAACCAAGGCGGTCAGAGGGAAGAGGAGTCGCTGACTCACACCGGGCTCTGCTGCTGCGGTGTATGCGGATCGGTCTCCCCGAGCGTGCCCAGAAAATGTGCCCATAGGTGCGGCAAATCCCCTGAGGTGTGGTGTCTCTACGGTGAAGTTTCGGTGGGAGAAAAGCCCCAGACCCCTTTTAGCTTAGAGGGGTTTTTGGTTTTTTTTTTTTTCTTTTTGGGTTTTTTTTTTTTTGTGGGGGGCGAGACCGGCACAGCCAAAGCGACGGTGTTTCCCACCTATCGGGTATTTGAGATCTGATGGCCAGGCTCAGAGTTGCTGTCCCCGCGGGGGATCTCCGTAGGTGGAGGGCGGCCAGTCGCTCTCCCGTAATTACTCTGTGTTTATTACCTCGCTAGCGTCGGTGGGAAGGAGTCTCTCCTTTCTCCGCATCGCCCCGCTGGGGCACAACGGGGAGCTCTGTCCGGAAGGCGCAGGCTCCCCAGCCTGCCCTTGGCCCCGCCGCCCTTCGAGAACACAGGACGCCCCTGCGATCGGCCCCGAGGGTTGCGTTGTGGGGGGATCCCAGCCCCCTAAGTGCCCAGCGGCCCCCCGACTCCCCCTCCCCGGGGCCGGCGCTGATTGTATGGGCTCGTTGGAGCCGGGGCAGTCCTAAGAGACCCAGAGAGGCTGCGGAGTTAGAACGAGGGAAGGCTTAAGCCCGCTGCCTACCCGCTCGCTTGGCATACGTTGCCATTTCGATGATATCTCGCTTTTGGAGTCATTTTATGGCTGGGGGAAATCTAATCCAGTGAAGAGAAAGGAAGAGAATACTGTTGGCATTGAATGAACTCCGTGTGGTAATTTTCGGGCAAATGTGCGAGTTTCCATGCCAAAGCAAAGTGTTTTCTCGTCGGGTCTGCTCATACTCTGAAGGGAGGCGAAGACACCATGTAAGAAATCCAGCTGGTTGCAAATCATACATTTAATCTCTCAGCTGGAATGATTTAATGGATCAGTATCGAGTAACAGCCCTGGAAAAGTAGCCTCCTAAAAAAACAGAGATAAATCCTGATTGAATAATAGTAAATGAAAACCGTGGATTACAGTGACTGCAAGACAGTATTTTCTTTGCAGTTCTCGAAAGATGCCCCCTCGGAGGGGCCAATCGAGCCGACAAAGCCCCGCGTGCTGGTTTGATGTTGGCGGGGGCAGGTTCCGGCAGCTGCCGTGCCCCCGGTTAACCCGCCTGGCTGCGGGTTCCCCACTCGCTCCTCAAGCCCTGGGCACCTTCCGACACAGCCTGTCCGCTGAGCAGGCAGCAGGGATCAGCTCTAGCTCCGGCGCTGAGTGGCCGGGCGAACGCCGATGTGGCCGGGCCGGAGGCCGGTCTGAGGCGGGGCGGCACCGGCGGGGGCACCGCGGGGCTCCTCCTGAGGGGACCGTCAGCCCCGAGCCTTGGCGAAGGCCTTGCCGTAACCCACCCGTCTGCCCTGGGCCGGCACAGTGGCCTCGCCGGGATTTTTCTTTTTCCATCAGGGAAGAGGTGGAGGCGGGGGAAGGAACTGTTAACACTGGGAAATGTGGAATTTTTCCTCGAAATGTGAAAACAGGAGAACAAACCCGTTGCCCCCTCTGTCGTTTTGGGTCGTGTGAGACACAGAAGGAGAGGGATGTACTCCCTGAAGCAGTATCGGGGTGACGTGGGGCCCGTCCGCCGCCCCGCGCTGCTGGTGGGACCCGCGGGGGCCCCTGCGGCCGTCGGGGCTCAGGGGACTTTTTTAACCCTTCTGTTGCCGCAGCTTTAAGAGCAGCTCGGGCAAGGCCGTCAATGAAGGCAGGATCGCGGCCGCGAGTGCAAAAGCACTTGACTCGCTTCCCCTGGCTGAGGAGAAGGTCATTACCGCGCCTAATTAAAAGCAGCTCCTCGGCAGGCAGGTGCTTCCCTTGCAGTGTCCCCGGGAGCTGGGCGGGAGGGCCGTCACTGGCCTCTCCGTGTCCCCGCTCGGGCCTCGGGGCGGGGGCTGCCCAGCGGGACCACGGCCGCTAACGCCGAAAGCCCCCCGGGAGACCATCCCGCACCTCGCTCTGCCCTGCGAGCCGGGCGAGGGAAGGACAGGACCGAGTCGCCAGCACACGCGTGGCCGCTGCCCGCACACCCGTGGGCACTGCCCGAGGTGCCCTTCTCGGTCCTGCGGCGGCGAGGGGCCGGGGGGTTCTTTTTTATTATTATTATTTTCCAAAAACAATCATCCTGTTCGCAGCTCGGAGGAGCAGGAGTTTTAGGGCGAGAGGCGGATTTGCTGCCACCTTTCCCGATGTTTCGGGCTACCGACCGTGAGGCACCGCCGGTGAGCGTCCCTGCAGGGGACCGGGAGGGGCGTACCCTCAGAGGGTGGGGGCACACACCTTCGCTTTAGGCTCTTTACCGGGGACAAAGATGAGAGGGTGGCGAAGGCAGTGCGGCAGGGGCCGCCCCGCAGCCCGCCCGGCCGGGTCGAGCAGCATCGCCCTTATAAGGAATGTAATTCAAGGGCGAATGTCGTCAGCACGGCATTAGCACATTTTTGTCATTAAATGTACTCCAGTAGTAATAGTTGTTTATATTTACGGGGCATTCTTGAACGCAACACATGCTCAAATCATCCTTAGATGAATGTGGAGCCGGTGAAAGTCGGGACTTTCCGAGGACAGTTTTGATGACAAGGGCAGGTCGGGTCAAAACCAGCTTAGTTTGGTGACACCTATTTTTAGATATGGGAAATCTAAGAAAAGTTAAAGAAACGGGACATAGAAAAAAATCTCAGAAAGTATTGCAAATCTCAATTTATTTTCTCTTTGTTCGTATAATCGTAAACACAATCTCAGACTCTTTCTAAAAATACTACTGTATGTATGCACTGTATATTAATCTAAATCTAAATTTAAAACCACTACTCAATTTCAAAAGACCTCTCCAAAACTTTTCAGCCATTTCAATGTCTTATGAGGTTTTTACATAGAAAACTTGTTAAAATTCTAATTTCTTTTCCTGCAGGTGATATGGACATTGACAAATGGATATTTTATATTTCCTATTAATACCTTTCATATTGTCTTCAATTTATTAGTATAAGCTTTTGAAAAAATCTCCACCTGCCTGGTCTGCTGAAATCATAGCTACTGTCACCCAGCTCATTTCTGTAAGACAAACTAAGCAAAACAGCTATTCTGAGAAGTGGTCACCTGCACTAACCAGAAAACAGTTGATCTTAATTCTGAAGAACTTAGAGGTGCTATTTAACATGTTACTTTCAACCTATACAATCTTTATGATTACTTTTTCTATTACGTGACTCACGTCCAACAAACATGTAAGCAGATATGTGTACAATTTCTATTTAGGTACAATACGCTCTAAAACATAGATTCATGGGTTTTTAATGTTATTAGTAACAGTACAGCTACAAAAATTCAAATAATAAATTCTTTTAAAAGTATTTGAAAAGGATTTGTGTCTTTTCCTTGATTTGTTTTTCAGCCAAGGGCTAAAGCCTGGCCCTGTTCTTTCTGAAGACAGTGGCAAAGTTCCCACCTACGCCCCAAGGAGCTGTGAAGCCAGTCAGAGTTTTTCCATGGACTTTGGATCAAGCCCATAGCATGAGTCAATTTAAGAAGTGATTAATTCTCTCTCATAGAAATGCACATTGCCTTTGCTTAGATAACTGCATCTCGAGGATTTTTCCACCCCCATGTTCTAGGATCCTATATGAATAAATTCTTTAGTAAAAATTTCCTTGAAATGGGTCCAGTCTTCTCTGCCTCCACCAAGTACTCACCTCCAGTTTGGGACTTGCTCTAGGTGACACCACTCTTACACAAACCCATTCTTTTTGTCACTGCCTTCTGACCTGTCTTCGCTGTAATCCTCCAGCAAATATGTATAAGGAGAGGCAGGGAGTCACTGGAGCCCCAGCAGCAGCACCAGACACAGGGGTGACACAAAAAGAAAGATCCACTCTCCCCGTTCTTCATTTCTGTCATTAACTCCCCTACTTTCTTCACTCTGCAAACTCCTCAACCTCCCTTCAATGAATGTGACACAGGATGGGTAGTTTTGTATGAGTGGGAATGGCTTTAATACCCTCTGCTAGTTACAGAAAACTCATCCACCCCTTGCTGCTCACCACCAGCTAAAAGGAAAGAGGCAGGGTCTCTTTGGATGCAGTCTCTTTGGAAGACCAGGCAGTTTGGGTCGATTCTGGTAATGAAAACAGCTGACTTTGACCACATCAACCCCTACACAATGCTTCAAGGACAGCAGTGCCTGCAGCCGTGCATCCAGCACCGGGCAGACACTACTGGAGGATGACGGGGCCCCTCCTGCAGCCTGGCCGCCCCCAGGTGTCCACTGGCAGCTGGTGCATGTTTGTATCTGCCATACCTATCTCTGTCTCCCAGCCAGCATCAGCAGGGGGGGAAAGGTGAGGCCCTTGCTCCATTTCCAGCTTGCCGTCAGTCTGTGCTCTGTAGAGTTTGGCTGGACCCCAGAGCCCACCTGGGAATCTTCGGATCACATCTGTGTTTGATTACATCTGTTTGGAGCATCTGTTTATGTCTATCTGTGGCATTATAAAGGAATCTCCAAAGCCTGTTTTGTTGTGTCATGCAGAAATGAAATGGTGTCAGTGAGTCAGCGCTGCAGCACAGTCGGTGACCCAGCAGTCAGAGCAGCCTGAGTGTGCGAGCAGAGCGCAGGGAGGTGAGGAGATGGGGCACAGGGAGGTGCAAATGGGAGCTTGGGTTTTATACCCCAACGCCAGCGCATGGACCCACTGCCACCAGCACTGACTCACTCACTCATCTGCAAAATCTGCTTGTGTTTATGTGTGTCCAGAAGAGATATTGTCATAATTAATGCTTCCTCATTTCTTGCAAATCACTGCTGTCCAATGAGTGAATGAAGCTGCGTAGGTTAGAAGAGTTTGTACAACATTTGTGTGTATTTCCCAAATACTGACTTGGAAAGCTGTGGTTGCTGGTCCCAGTGCTTCCCACTCATGTATAAATCACTGGCATCTCCAGCTGGTGCAGCAATACTGGCTGGGGCAGGCCAGAGGGGAAGCAGTGAGGACAGAAGCCAGACAGAGCTTATAGAACTTGGCATTTATTTATGGCATAATAGCAATTAATCTCACCTTGTAAATTTGTGGCAACTGTGTCTAGTCTCTGATTACATTCAACCAGAAACAAAATCACTGCACACAAGCCAGTCGGTGACACTGATATTTCATAAATTTTCTACTGTCGTTTACAAAAAAAAAAAATTTATCCAATCGACATAGGTGGTGGAAGGCAGTGCTTCAGTTTTTCTATGATTGTGTTGAAATGGATTTGCAAATGCAATGCGTTGGGTTTTTTAACCAGATCTGGAGATCTACTTGACAGTGCCTTTTTTCTCTTTTTTTTAAGAAGAGAAAAAAGAAAAAAAAAAGAGAGAGACAATGTATAATTTGGAACCCACACTCAACTCCTGAAATCAGACAAGAGTGCTAATCTGACTGTCCATTACAGAGTGAAGGTCAGCCTGAAGAACACCCAGTGTGACCTGCGTGCTTCAGGATACTGGTACGGCTACAAGCACCTGTAAGCAAAAGCAGCATTAGCATTTTGCAGCTGAGCAATCTGGGACAGGGAACTGGCTAACAAGCCTGGAATTCCAAACTACCGATAGCCCAATGTTATCTCAAATGCCTTTTAAGACTCATTTGTAGATCAAGACTCTCAACCAAAAGAGCCTTATAAATTTCCTGAGCATCTGAGAAAAACAGGTGGAAGTGTCACTGTCACATTTTCTCACATGCTGCATCAAGTCTAGCCCCCTTTGCCCATGAGGTGTAGCTTCCTCCATTGGGGCTGGCATTGCTGTGACCCCTGAAGAGTGCTGCTATTAATTACACAGCTTTGTTCTCTCACACTGCAAAGCCAAAACCCCTGTATTTTACCTTTCACTACCATCAGCATTCTCTATCACAGTACAGTAATAGTGCAGGACTTGTGACCTGATAGGACATAACACAGTGTACAGTTAGCATTTCATCAGGGCCTGTTCTCCCAGAATTCCCAATCATGTCACCAAAGAAATGGTGATTGAGGCAGAGTTTCACTGGCAAAATGCTGTCAGTAAGTCATTGTTTTCTGTGATGAAAAATCTTGCAGTTGATGTACATGGTCTCTAACAGGTGCTCATTTCCTTTTATCTATTGATTGAATTATTCCTTCTGGAAATAAATACCGGCTTGAGGAGAAATTCTGTTTTGCCGCTCTCGTTTTATTGCATGGAATTCAAAGATTAAAGTCCCCTGTTGTAACCTTATATTTTACTTTTCAGTGTCATCAGTGATGGAACTGTCCAACTCTGAAATTAAAGAGGAGGCACCCATAAGTGTAAGGTATAATGAGCTCCAGAAGAAATAGTGTCCAGTGCTTGGATTGTGAGTCTTGTTGGCACAGCCTTGAAAACTGTCTAGGTATCTGTTCTATGCATATGGAATGATATTTTACAGTTCTCTGTCTTTACTAGGGAAAAGACATACATCTTGATTTGTCCCTGCTAACCAATAAATCCCCTTAAATACATCTTACATTTTATGTAGTGTTTTACATATTCATACCCATCTCTTTTCTGCTACATCTCAGGAAGCTTCTGTTGATTTTCCCCAAAGTTTTGCCTGTTTGTCCCTACTGTTCAAATCATACTGTCCTGAATTTAACATAACATGGCAGTGGAGTGGGAGAGCTATTGCAACTCTCTTTTATGAGACAAACACATGAATCAGTTACAACAGCTTGGACTGGTACCGCAATGAAATGAAACTACATTCACTAGCCTGCCTGATTTTTATGATCTATTAATTTTCATAGACATCTTTTTGCTGTATTTTTTTCTCAGACATATTTCATATAGTTAATTTCTACCCACATTTCTGGATTTCTTTGCTTCATTCTCAATCCAGCAACATTTCCTAACCTGGTGTTATTTCAAAGTGTCAGTGATATGCATTGTATTCCCTCTGATTGTTAACGAAGATGTTAAAGATTATGTCAAATACTGCTCTCACTAAATACTCCTTTCTTTATTTGATATGCTACCATTACCTCTGATGTTTTTTTTTTATTAGAGCCATTCAGTCACCTTTCCAACTTCATGCATTCTCTCAGGAATTTAAAATTAATTTCCAGGTAAGATTTTACTATGAAACTATCTGATAAAATGCACATATAGTTATTGTATCTCTTTCAACATCCAGTTTTGTGACTAGATAGGAAAATGAATGACTAATTTTCCATGTCAGGATTCTTTCTTGACAACCCTGTTGCAATCTGCAATAAGTTTGCACATGTAAAATAGGTCCAATGCTTCCCTGAAGTCATGAATTTATTGCACATGCAGCATAAAATAAGGACTAACTTTAAGCCCCAGGTGTGAGAAAGATGCAGGAAGGATTACAGCAGTAAGGGAATGTTGTCATGTGGAACAATTAATTTGGTGCACTCCCAAACAATTTATTTTTCTCCTTTTTTTTTTTTTTTTTTTTTTTTTTCCCCCTCTGAACCATTTGTTCTTCAGGG
>VZRL01003546.1:16210-51773 GCA_013397895.1 Origma solitaria | reverse complement strand
CGGCGCGGCCCCGGGCACGGCGCGGCCCCGGGCACGGCCCGGCGCTGCTCGGGCGCTGCGGGAAAACGAGAGCTATTTCTGCTCCATTTGCCAGCGCTCTTAGACACGCTAATCAGCAAGTGAGAGTTTCCCACTTTAAGGAAGAAAAACTTTGCGATTCCCATTCTCCTGGTGTACCAATAAACCCCAGATTTTATGATACAATGATACTTTATGAAGCTTGGAGATCTATTAAAGCGTAGTGAAGGCATCGCATTCCAAACACTTGGTCCATGTGTGACTTAGGTACCTCAGATTAATAACTGTGGGAGAGCTCGCCAGTGATGGCCTCAGGCTCACACATTGCACATGCCCGGCGTGTCTTCAGTGGGACGCAGCAGCAGCAGCAAGAGGCAAAACAACAAAAAAAATGAGAGGCCTCCAGTTCTCATTTCGCCTCCTCCAATTCTCATTTCACCTCCTCCAGTTCTCATTTTGCCTCCACAATTCTGAGGAGCCCAACTGAATCAACTCCATCAGACTGGCTCATCATTTAAACCAGGGTGAGAGCGAAGCCACAGGTTTTCTGATCCAGCTGTGAGACATGAGATTGTTGTGACAGAGAGAGTGGGAGGTCCTGAGGAAAAAGACCTGTTGCTGACACTGCTGCCATGGGGACTGGGAACTGGAGATGGAAGACAGGGACAGTCCTGGGATGAGGAGTGAAGGAGGGATCGGGAGTCAACTGCAGTTCAGTGCAGAACATTGTCTGTTTATTCAAATGAGAAGGGTCAGCAGCTCCAGTGCACCTCGGTGGTGATTCTCAGGGCTGTTTTTCTAAAGCACTATTTTCTTAGGAATGGAGGAACAGGCACATGGTATCAGGCTTAGCCACCCAATCCACTGGCCTGGCCTGACACTGACTCATTACAGGGGCTGCAGAGAGAGGCGTGAGAATCCTCTTGTGCCAGTGCCTTGCAAATACCTGCCTCATTTCTGTGCCCCAAGCAGTGACTAGACCCCAAGACGAGGGGTTTGTTCTAATCCATTTTCATAATTATGCAGGTGTAGGAGTGTTACCCAGTTCCTATCCGTTAGCTATAGTTCTAACTTCTCTAGGTCTAAGAACACACAAGTTCAGGTCATTTGTCCACACTCCTTCAAGCCTCTTTCCCTAGCTTCCCAGAGATGAGATCAAATACTTCCACTGCTGCTCATTGAAGTGCTGGATTCTCATCCTATCACCCAGTTTCTATCCAGTGTGTGATGGTTCACATTGCACTCTGTGATCTTAAAAGCAGAAACAGATGCTGTTCATGTATATTTCATTGAGCCGACCTGTTATGCAAACCTAGGCAGTGACTGATAAAGCTTGCAAATTCCTTTGTCCATAAATTCATGACGTGCCCTACATTCTGCCGCCATGCTGTTGTACGCATCTCAGCTCTTCAGGTTAAAGCAGCTTCTCCTTGAACCTGGCAAACGTGACAACTGTTAAAATATGTTACATTATCTGTAGGAGTCACATGTTCCTTCTTTCTAAATGAGCTAATGCAGCTACAGTTTAAATTTTTTTAAATAATCCATTACCTGCTTAACTGATTAGGTGTTGACATTGATTTCATTTGAGCATGTTGAGGAGGCCTTGTCAGACCTTGTTAAGCTAGAAATGCTTCTGCCACCACTCATACATGACAGCAGCCTCATTTTCTAACTTAATGGCATTGGCTTTATTAGGAGTGCATTTGCCATCATTCATCTGTCCAATCAAAGCTCTATTGCACTTGGCAGGAACTGCAGCAGGGAACATTTCTCTTCTGTAATGATATGTAGGTCAGTCATCCAACACAGTATTTAGCCTCCACTGGGACAGGTACAATGGCTCGAAGCCAGCCACAAGAATTTGCTCTTACAGGCAATTTAAACAGAGGTGAGTGGCCTCTAGCCCAGCTATCCAGAGGTCTTAGGACCTTAGGTCCAGAGTCACAAAAGTCACGAGTGTCTAACACCACTCTTGTTTCATTAAAGATTGATACATCAAAATAGAATACGCATGGTGTTGGGCCGTAGGAATTTTACGGGATTGTGTTCTCTTCAGAAAAACAACCTTTTCACAGCAAAGCTCACAAAAGTTTTGCATAGACCTTATGAGATCAGAGTTGAGTCCAGCATGGAGGATCTGTTTTCCTTTCTCATCCCTCATGCTGGCATTGCCTGCCACTCCTCTGCTCTGAGCTCACCCTGGACCAGAGGAAAGAGTGGTTATGTAGCTATGCAACATTCCTTAAATATGTGGCAGTATGGTCACTCTTAGCATATGGCACCAAATACCCTCATGTTCAATGACAAAAGGACCAGATTTCCCTTTCATGCTCACAGTTTGACTTAGCATCCTTAACAGATGAATGAGAGCTGACCGAAAACATAATATAAGCACTCTTGGACACTTTATTAGTAGATACACGGAAATGAGATTAAATGTAACCAATTTAGCAGATCCTAGGTTACTGAATCCCCTCCACATTTACAAAAACCCAGATAATACAGTCCATTGGCCAAGACTTGGTTCAGGAGGGTTGAGAACTCAAGCATCTGGTAGCAGAAGAGCTGAGCAGTCAGGATTCTTTCTAGATGCAGGTAAGAACAGGTACGACAAAGTGTCACAATGTGAAAATTCCAAACTGTTGCAGTCTCGACTGATGTTGAGGCACAATGCTAGACTGCAAAGTCTTGGACTTTTCTTGTCACAAAAGCAAAAGACAGACCATACTTTCATGCAGAATTCCAAGACATGTTTTTTCTGCATACTGTCAAAGCCTGACCAGAGTTACAGACTGAAGTAAATATTTTCTAGCTCTCTTTCA
This sequence comes from Origma solitaria, assembly GCA_013397895.1. Taxonomy (NCBI): domain Eukaryota; kingdom Metazoa; phylum Chordata; class Aves; order Passeriformes; family Acanthizidae; genus Origma; species Origma solitaria. The sequence goes on along the minus strand of VZRL01003546.1, from coordinate 48,930 downwards.
GTACCCAACTTTCTTTGTTCCATCATGTGGCCAACAGTTTTGTATCTTTACTATAGAAGGAAAGATGTCTCTTCAGAGCTGATGCAGAGATCATGAATTGATTAGTGAAGTGTTTGACTAGGAAATAGGTAGAGCTTTGTAGTGCAATGGCAATCTAAATCCAAGAAGAAGGAGCCAGATGACAACACTATGGGCAGTCACTTGCTACAGAGAGGGAGTTCAGAAAGCCCAAGGCACAGGGCAGATAAACCCTACTGGAGTAGAAATACTTCTGTTGCTTTGACTACTAAAAAAATACAAGTCTAGATGGTCTGAACTAGACCCTGACAACCTAGCTCAGGGATGCATTGAAGTCCCAGAAGAAAGTCCAAGTTGCCTAGTTTTCAGCACCACCAGCACCACCAGCATCTCTATGCTGTGCGTCAAAGCACTCTGTCTGTCAATGCTAACGGAGCAGAAAAAGGGCAAGAAACAAGGGGACAGGCAGGAGTGAAGGGCTGGTTGGGGCTCTGCCTTCTCAAATGAACATTCTGCCCCTGGTGCAGGACCATCCTTCCTCTTGCCATCCTTCCTGGCCTTCTGACTGTGCATTCCTAGCCATGCAACAAGCTAACCTCAGCAAAAGGGAGGAATGTAGCAATGACACAAGTGCCTGATAGACCGGAGAAGTTTCTGGCATGCAAAGGCATGACACTTCAATGCAGTAATATCCTATATTCTAATATTCTAATTCTCAGGTGACTGAAAGCATCTGATGTTGTGGAACAGAAATAGTTTTCAGATATTCTGCTGTTATGCATCTACCATATTTTATCTCTTCAGAGTTTCCACACAACACACCAGCTTTTTGGATTGCCATCCAGGGACTTCTGCCTCCATCTGTTAACTGTGCATTTGGTCTATCTGGCTCAGTTAGATGCACTGGGTCTTCTTCCTGGAGCTAAAGGGGCTTGTAGTTAAGTGTTGCTGTGCCTAAATTAGATGATTTGAATCTGTTCATTTGTACAAATTTATTGTATTAGTTTACCTTCATTAGAATCAACTACTGCCTTGCTGCCTTCTGGGAGAATAATGCTCAACCTATCTGAATAAAGATATTTCAAATTGCTTATGGATTCTGGCTCCATATAACAATTCTAAATCATGGTCCAAATTTGCCATGAATTCAGGTTTCTTCTGCTGTCTTCAGTGACATTACACAGTGGAATTTTCATAGGAAGTCTATGAAAACTTTCTTTAGGTGAGGAGCTAAAGGTCTGGAAACTCACCCTCTCAGAAATATCTTCATAAATCCTACATGATGAAAAGTCTTGCAGAAACATGAGCCCCTTACAAAGAGGATGAAAGTTTGCCAGCCAGTGTTTTTCTCATTTTCGGGTGACTGTGACCAACGAACAGTAAGGTGGCAGGAGAGCCGTATGATTAACGCTCAGCAGACCCAGTTCACATCCCAGCTCTGTCTCTTATTTCCGTACCTCTTGGCCAGTCCAGAGGAAGTAACTGGATGTGTCTGAGAGGTGCTGATCTGCACAACAGCCTTTTTGTCTGGGAGATCCTGAAGGCTGCCAGACAGCCAGAAATCCAGTAGATTCCTGGTGGAATCTCGCAAGGGTAATGTTTTGCCTTTAAAAACAATATTGTCCTATTCAGTATGACAAACCTGGCAAGTCTGGATTCCCTGACTCACTGTGTGCATCTTACTGTATGCATAACTTATACAAAAGGGTCAGATATGTAATTTATTAGATAGGGACACTAATTATTTGTTTTTCTCTGCTCTCCATAGGTTGTATACTTTTTCTCCCAGAAGACAACTGCATGTTACATGGACCATGCAGAGCCCTGATCCCATTTGGGACCTCTAGATGGTACTGTAATATAATAGTACAATAAGCTAACAGATGGGTACTTCTAAAAAAAAAAATGGCCATTTTGCAGGAAAATGACACAGAAGAAATAAATGGGTTAGTCAAGTTCCAGCTTCCATGGCTGGACTGTAAAAAATACATGTAATGAAGAAGCATAGACAAGAGGAGGATTTTTGTTCATCAGATGTACCTGATGGAAAGTCTAAACTACTGCTAACCTTTTCATGTCTTACAAATCCACTCCCTGCACCCGTCCTTAAATATCTTCCAGGTTAAAAAAGGCAAAGCATTGAAAATGACCTCTTGTTACAGAAGCCAAAGCATATTCAATAGGTGACACAAAAGTTAATTTTCTCTGCTTTGTAATGGGCTTTCTCTGGCAGCCCCTTTGAACACAGGTAACTGTCAGCAGGAGGCTATCACACCCTGCTCCAGAGTTTCTGAAGAAAGAATGTTAGAGATTCAAAATCCCTGAAAAGGAAACACCCCTGTCAAGGGAAGACTTTGAAGTGACACTAAACATATATTTATAATTACAGATGAGGCGATATAGTATGCACAAGGAATAAAGACACGCAGCGTGTCCTAGGGGCATGGCAGGAGAGGTGACATGCATCATGAAGCCTTGTTAAACTGCTCACTGGGGCTGAGGAAACCTGGGGCTGGTGTTTACTATCACTTTTCATGTCACAATGCAATTCTTTTGCTTGCAGGAATGTGCACACCTCACATGCACTATTGATATCCCTTAAATACATGACATAACTCTTAGGCCTACCTCAAGAAGGGAACATAATCTTGCTCACATACCCAGCACAGATGCCAGAAAGGATGCAGGGCAGACTTTTAGGTAGCTCAGCTCAGTGTGCTCCCTGTGAGAGGCCTGAACTCAGGCAAACAAGCCTCAGGAGGATCGCTTGGAAAGAGTTAGAGACTTGCTGCCATTTGCCTGGAAGGCTCAGAGAGAAAAGCAAAGCCAAAAACAGCCAGAACGTGTAGGTTTCTATTTAGAGACCTAGCTGTCTCCATCTCTTTGTGTGTGTGCACATATGCATGCAAGAGTGATTATGATCTCAGAATGAAAGCAGTTTATTAAAGCAGTCAGTTGTTTTCATAGTAGGAAAACATACATGTATGCATACGCACACACATGCACATATATATATATATATGTATTGTATATCTCCTCACAAATGTGTATTCATGCACAGACACTTTCCATGCATAAAGGTCTGCAGCACTAACTCTTCTATTCAGGAAAATGCATGGCTGTTACTTTTTTTGCATGAAATGCCTGAGTGAGTGTCCCTAGAGAGTCAGAGACCCTGATACATATTGGAGAACAGTGATTTACCTCTACTACAAGTACTGGACGCTTGGTTCCAAACCCAGTGGATCAATATCTCCCTATCTGTATTCTCAAAGACAATTTGAAGACACATGTGAATGTGTCCAGATGTCCATATGACAACTTCCTTCCATCCCACCAGATAACTGTAAGGTAAAACCTGAGTTACAGCTTTTAGCCAAACTGAGCTGTGGGTATGGTGAGTAAACATTCCTGTAGATTGCATTAAAATCACAACATCTGGCTCACTGAGGTATCTGCCTGTGGCACCTCCAGTGATTTTCCTTTCCTAGGAATGAGGAAGGCTACAAACAGCAAGTTTTGGCTTCACCAAGTGACATCCATCATTATTTAAACCACGCTTTCCCAGAGTGCTTTATCCTGAGGGAGAGCAGACACGATGCCTGAAAATGATGCATTTCCTGTGCAAATCTGATTTGGGATCACTTCATGGATGAAGTATCCATCTGAACTACCCATCAACAATTGCTAAACAATAGATGGCACAAATCCCTGACATACTGCTACTTCTCGTTTATGTTTCATACATTCCTCGTCACCCATAGAGTTTAATTGACACTGCTCTTTGTATTTTGCCTGCCAGTTTTGATCAAGCCCATGTAAAGAAGGATGCATGTTTAAACTACCACAGCATGAATAATTTGAATCAAATACAGGTTTGCATGAAAGCTTTGGTGTGTTATTTGATGGTAAACTTATTTTAAATCTTCAGGACTGCCATTATGAGGTGGGATGCCACATACTGGTTGGAATAGTAATTGAATCTGAATGCAAATCATCCCTTATATAGCAATGTTTTTCTCTCCTCCTCTGTGCATTTGGAATATTTTTGTTTTATTTTAGGGCTCACTCAGGCTGGAAGATTTTCTAGTCAGTTCGCTACATTCAGATATGACCATCTTCTGAAAAATTAGACCATGGCCTTCTTCCTCACTTTCCTTATCTTGCACAACAACCACTCTGAGTATCTTTACACAGCTTTCCAAGTGGTACTTAGACAGGACTTCAATCACAGAAGTATCCCATCCACACAGGTTATTCTCAGGAACAGGTAAGGTTGATGAGCAACTCATGCAAAACTTAAACCCTTTCCCTTGAAAGTAACAGCCTGATCTTCCCTAAGGAATAGTTAAACATGGTCTAAGTTGCAGCACAGTTTGTCCTGCAGGCTCAACAGAGATCGGTCTGGTCATCTCCAAGGCGTTCTGAAAATGTTAAGTGGTAGACAGTGGACAGAGATAGTTAGTGCTCCCCAGAGAGACCCCTCTGGTGCCTCACTAGGAGGCAGAAAGAATTTAGAGGCACCTGTGTCCATACAGCAACTGCTCAGGTAGGAAGTTAGGTCCTGGGACAATATGAGCTTGGAGACATTTGTGGGATGGCACAGCCGATGCTCAGGGCGCACACAGCCCCTGGAGCTGTGCAGCTCACTTAGAGGCTCAGGGCAATGATGTCTTCCATGTTTTCACACACCAGCCTTTTTCACAGCACAGCAACATAATCTGCCAGGAGGTGAGCCTGCATTGCTCTGCTCCCTGCCATGTTAGTACCAGAGCCTTCTGGGGAAGTCTGGAGAGCTCCCTTTGTACTCTTCCCCAAAGGATATCTGCACACAGTATCTACAGGAAATTTTTTTCTGGGAGGTTTTACTCCATCTGGGAGAGCTAGAGCACTGAAGGAGCAGTCAAAATGTTTACAGGATAAACATGGTGAGTAGATGGCTCTGCTTGAGGAAATAAGAGTTAAAGGCTGCCTAAAGGAAGTAATCAAAGTACCACATCAGGTCTTTGGCAGAGGGAAGCTGTGACTGTCTGATGTAGTTACTTCCTGAGTCTTGACTGTCTAGATATGAGCACATAACACACTGCAACCCAGATTCGCCATCAGCTAGAAAAAAGGCGTAGAACACAGAGGACCTGGAGACTCAGCCCTTTGGAGGAAGAGCATACACAAATGTTCCTAAAGAGTTTTCCCAAACAGTTTCTCTGATATGTCTTATGAAAATTTGACTTTTATAAGCTGTTCACTACATATGATGAGTATCCCGTCCTTTTTTGGGAATGTTTCTCTCATATCTGTACCCTATGTGCTGCATGAGCGTTAGTGAGGGAAAGCAACATCCTATTAACAAAAGACATAAGAAGATTTTGTAACCTGCTTATTTACAAATCCTCTGCTAAGATATCATAGTGGCAGTTTTGTTGCACAGTGGTTTTTAAGCAACTTTGTCATAGATCTAGACTGAACCAGTCAGGTCAGCTACAAATACTAAATAAATCTATAATTCCTTTCTTAGAGATTTACAAGAAGTACTTAAAGACTACTGGCTGTAGACAAAAGAGTGAAAGAGTCATAGTGGGGGCAACTACCAGAAATTAGCATTTTTTAACTTCCTCATTGATTAGTGGAGCTTGAACCTTTGCCAGCAAGCCTAGTATTTGTAGTAATTATTTCGTGAAACATGAGCTGGTTTTAAAGCCATTTTGTCTACAACATCATATTATATATTATTTCTTACTCTATAATCACATTTTATAGTATTTGTTTTAACAAATTGAATGCTTATTGCAAATATTGTTCTTTCTAACATACTTACGTATGTAGTAATTTTGAAAAAAAACCTCTAATCTCACTTTGAAACAAATACAGCTGTATTTTATGTTTACAGTATTTTATGTTTATGTAATGTTTATGTTTATGTTTATGTATTTTATGTTATGTAAGTTTTATGTTTTGACCAGCTATAACAAAACTGCCTTTGAAGTATGTGGAATAAAAATCATATACATGAAGATTTTCTCTGCTGTCATTCACGGCAGTCCTAAAATGTCTGACATAGTTGATGTCTTCTGGGAAACAAACATCTAGTTCTCTTAATTGGCATGACACAGATATAATGTGACATTATCATGCTACTTTGATTGTACCTTAAGAACATTTGTTTTGATCTTTTGCTGTGGTTGTTTTCTTGCTTGAACAGCTGTATCCATAGCACTGATGGATGCTCCAGATGCTGAATATTGGAAAGCCCTTATATTATTGGCTTATCTGCAGCCTGCTTCCACCTTCTGCCACTGTATCCAGGTGTTCCACCGACCTTCCTGCATCAGCGTTGGTGTTTTCACATCACCCAGGATGTCTGATGGTTCACTGATCCAACTGAAACTGACCCTGTAAAAAGCAATAAAAGGATTTTATAACAAGTGAAGCTGCATACAAAAAAAAAAAAGAAAGAAGAGAGGGATAGAAGTAGCCAGTAACACAATGATCCCAAGAAGATCACAGAACTGACTTATCGTAATCTTTTCTCTGAAGCTAGAGCTAGTTATAGCTGCTGAGAATCTGGCCCTATATACATACATGAAATGCTTTGTCTGCATAATTCCTGTAATCACAATTCCTCATGAGCTTCCTGCTTCATTTTGGCTAATATCTAAATCGTATCTCCTTTATTTTTTCTGAAATCCTTACTCTTCTCTGTCGGATGTCTGTGCATCTCGTTATTGGCTGTATTCCCCTAATATGAAAATGCTACATTCCCATAAGTAAAACTAGGGGAGTGATTTATGCATTTTTCTGCACGAAAAGGCCCCTTGTGTGCTCCATATGTAATGGCAGAACAAAGCAGATCTCTATGAACATTTGTTTTCCTTTTAGCAGTTATTGCCATAAAAAGAGGTCAGAATGAAATGAAACAACTTAATGTTTTGTCCCCTGTCCAGCTTTGGAGCCTGATCTGGTTTCAGCTGTTGTAATTACGGGTCTCTTTCTGAATACATGAGAATGGACTCTGGCCCCGAAAGGATTACAGCTCGTTCAGTGGTTCCCACAACTTTGGACCAACTGGTCACAGTCCATCAAGCCAGCCATGTGTGTGCTTCACTTCCTAATACTTTCTGCAGCCCCAGGTGCAGAGCACTCACGATGGCCTTGAGGACCACCCAGTTTTTCTGCACTGCAGCAGTGGAGCCACTGAAATAAGTAACTTGACAATCACACCCTATAATAAATAGATCTCTTTGGCCAGGAGCTCCAGCACAGCTGAGCTGGTCGGATGTGCTCATCTTTAGGCATTTCAGGAGCAGTCTGAGGGGAGCTGTGGTTGGCTTCGGTGTCTGGTTTTGTTCCTAGCTGTAAAACAAAACCAAAAAGCAGATAGTTCTTCTAAATCATATTATACAATTTCTGAAATTTAAAATGGCTATTCAAAATCCATTTGGTAAGGGCTGCCAACTGTGCACTTGAGCATTTATTCTGCAAGAAACATAGGAACTGGTAAAATTTCTACTTGAAACCCTCTTTGGAGACAGGGCAAACATCAAAGGGAGCCTCTCTCTGCCATATCAGGGTGCTCCGAGATCACCTGAAGAATACATAGGAAGGAGCCTGATGTCAGTCATGCTTTCTGCTTTCTGAAGTCCTCATTTAGGTGGATTTGACAGGTATAGAGGTGGTGGATGGAGCAGCAGTTTGACAAGGAGACAACTTCTCCAGTGCAGAAAGACTGCTGACATATATCACACAACACTGCAATACTTCAGTTCAGCTGCACCCCATCCCACCACAGCCAAGTGTGTCTAGTTAAATCCCATGAAAGGAACTCAAATGAATACTTCAGAGTGTAGGAATTCCAGCAGGTACATATTGCCCTTCTCCCTTGTTTATCTACCTGGCTCTGGATGAGGGAATTTATAAGCTCAGTCTTGTATCCAGATCATCATTTTTAAAACCTACCAGTGGACCTATCATCCATGAGGACATATAATCCTTTTCAGACTTCTTTTAGGACTTTGCCATATACCATATTCTGCATCAGTGAGTTCCTCAGTTTAGCTCTGTGTTGTCTGAAAAACGGGGCTTCCTTCACTTGGTCTTTCACTTGGCAATAATTTTTGTTGGGTATCTCTGTGTCCCTGTGATGTTAGAAATAATGGCTATATCTACACTTTTTCACATTCTTTATTCCCTCCATCTTTTTAGAGTCCTTAATGCAACCTAAGGGTCTTTTCAATTTCTCCTTAAACAGAAACAATTTCCTACTTCTCATCAAACATTTTACCCTCTCTATATCTTCTCTTTTTTTTTTTTTTTTTTTTTTTAATAAACTGCATTAGGTTTCTTGGTATGAAATGCAAGAAATGCATGTGACCTTTGAGGTGAATTCCAACACAGACATAATTATATTTTCTGTTTTCTTCTATCTGTATTCTTTCATTAATGCCTCAGTTCCTAGTTTTGGTTTTACCAGACATGAGAATGTCTCTTGCTTCTGTTGAAGTTGATGGTTAAAATTCTGATCTGATTTCCATAAGGACAGGTTGAACCTCTAGCCCAGAGCTCCCCCAGCAGCTCTGCACTAATCTCCTGAGTTATCAGGCCACCTATCAGGACTCTGTTGTTCAGCCTTTTGTTCATCTGAGGAGTAGGTCTGCATGGATTCCATGACAGATCAATGATTCTAGGCTTCTCTTGAGAGAAAGGGAATAATTTATCATTGCTAATGGTTTGTTTCATGTATCGATCTTCTTACTTCCTCCTGGCATGTGGTTCTGCTTATGAGGAACTGGTCTCAGAAATATCCCCGATAAAAAACACTTTATTTTTGGCTAGAACTCAGTATGCTGGACATAACAGTCTTAGGTCCTTCTGGTCAGGTGGGATTATTTTTGGCTATGCCCTGACTATTTTATGGCCAACTAAAAAACTGTCAGTAGAACTTAGTCTAATTCTTACATATAATACTATAGGCAAGGGCGTAAGTTCAGAACATTTGCCCTGTCTTCCACAATCAGGTGCCATTGCCCACTCCAGCAGTCTCTTGAAATTTGAAATAACTGTACTGCGAAGCCTGACACTCACATGACGACATGAGAATCGCAGGGTTCATTTTTAAAGCAATTTTCTCTTTCTCATCACACCCAAAATTATAAAGAAAATCTTCTCTCAAACACATTCTTATATCTCAGAAAAACGCAAGGATTAAAATGAACAGGTTTCCTCTCTATAGGTTTGGCCTCCAAAGCAGGTGTGTGTGGAGCTTTTGGGATCTACAGGAAGGTGATACTGGGAATGGCAAGCTAGCTCTGCTGCAGTCAGTGACACAGCTCCTAGTAGCTTCATTATGAATCTGGTTTTACCCAAGGGCTTTACCAGCTAAGCAACTGTTACTCTATTTATGTTCACTTAGAGGATGCATGATGTCAAGTGATAAGTTTTTCAGGTAATTTCTGCTTAGCATCTGCACAGACATGTGTAGAAAATGTCACAGTTAAGGCACAACCTTTGATTGTTGCCTTTGGGTTAACCATTTTGTTTACAAAGACAGAAAATATGATGAATTGGTTTCTTCTAGTTCCTAACTTTATTCCCCAGAGAAGTGGATTTCAAGGGGATTGGTTTGATGAGCAAATGCATACATCTTCACAGGATCAGCACCTAAATTCCTGCGATTCTTGTAACAGAGCAATTGCTTTTCACATTTGATTTTAACAATGTTAGTTCCCAATTCAATTAACATCGCCACTATTTTCTCTTGACAATTTCATAGCAAGTCTATAGGGATCCCATTAAAATGTCATTATATTGCCGCTGTGTTGTAAGACTTCAGTGGGAAAACAATTTCAGTGCAAGTCTACAGAGATCTTGTTATGAAGCTGTTAGAATGTGAAATGCAAATAGCATCAATTATTTCAGTGTGAGCCTGTGGAGTCCCAATCCTGATGTCATCATGACATGAAGTTGAAAAGAAAAACTCTTCAAGTTTTCATGTATGAAGACACCAGAATGACATGAGAATTAAGGGAGAAAAAGAAAGACAGAAAGGAACAAAATGCTTTTAATGCATTGCTACAGTGATGTGAGACAAAAAGAGAATTCGTGAGTCATATATTATAATCACTGTGCGACCTTTGCAACCCTGGTCCTGAGCCTTCCATATATGCAGTCCTCTAATCCCATATGCAGAGGGTTTACAGAACTAGAGTATAGTGACGGGGAATATTTTTAGATCCCTTCAAGGAAAGGATCCGTTCCTGCCGCACGTTTTGAGCAGAATGTAGTTTCCCACAGCTTCCCCATGACACACATAAGTACTCCTTAAATCCATGGTAAGTCTTATCACGCCTGTACACTTCATCTGTGTAATTCTCTAGAAATAATTAGAAGAGAAGGATCACCAAGCCCTGAGGGTGGACCCCCACTGTGTGCTAAGGGCAGCTCCAAAGCTGCCTTGATACCAGGCGCATCAGTCACGCAGACAACAAACCCGTGAAACGAAGCTCAGATGTAGCTCAAATGTGCCCTGTGGAGCTCATCTGACATTGCTCCTCCCAGCACATGGAGAGGGCGGCTGGGCTCCCTGGACGCCGCCTGCCTGGAAGTTGCCTGGATGGCCACTTGGCTGCCCTAAAGCCCCGAGTTTCCTCTGCGGCAGAGAAAGCCACGGGGCCCCAGTGAGTGAGTCTGGGAGATGGCTGATCATGCAGCGCTGCGTTATTGCAGTCTGGGTGAGTGAAGACTGCAGGATCAGCCCCAAAGACAAGAGCTTGGTGGGGCTGTTTAAGGAGGGGGAGCAGTCGCTGTGGGAACAGATAGAATGGTACAGAAAATGATCTGAATAAGTGGGAGTTGTGCGTGTTTAGATTCAGAGTACAGTATCTAAAATGCATCTTTCCATGCTGTGCCAAACAGAGATTTTTTGGTGCATAGAGCCTGCATTCCCACATTTTTGTGCAGATATACTCCCCTCCATTTGCCAAAGATCTGTACAAAATAAAACTAAAGTAACGTTCACATGTAGTAAACTTCAAAAAAGTGATCCAGGTTTTCAGTCAAACTCTTTGGACTTTGGTCCAAACTCAATTGGTCAATGATAGGCTACCAAAAAATACTCATTTTGCTGATATGGGCCACAGATGCTGATGACTGTAACCCACTCTTCTGCCACAAAAAATATGAGTCTGAATGGATAGCCCCCATTATGAATGAATGATTGCTATTCCAGAAAATTGTCCTCATTGTCACCATCACCCTTGACCAGTCCCACAACAATCAAGGGCTTCAGTATGCATCGAGGAATCCATGACTCTTATCCTTCTTCTTCTTTCCTGAAGACTGTTTGAACATTTGACTCTTCATAACTGTGGCCTTCTGTGGGTCAAATGAGCTCTATGAATTCAGAAGCACAGGACTCCTGAATGGCAAAGTGTTATCTTAGAAAATATCTCTTAATTACCCTGGGAGAGTTGATCTGACCATATCCAATGTGCCAGTCTGTGTGACTCCATGTACTGAGGATGACATTTCCCAGGAGACACAGCAGCAGCACTACATATGGCATTGCACCCACAGAAGTCCATAATAAATAATTCTGTAGATGCCACAATGCTTTCAATGTAAAAAGGCTGAGTTAAAGGAGTTGTAATTGTCTTATGCTTCTTAACATCTGTTCAATGAACCAAGCTTCCAACTTTGTTTATTATTGCTCTGAAGCCAGCTATTCTCAGCAAGCTGAATTTTTTTTTTGTTGTGGGTTTGGTTTTTTTTGTTTTGTTTGGTTTGGATTTTGTTTGTGGATTTTGGGGGGGTGTTTTGGGGGGGGGGTTTGGGGGGGTGTTTTTTGTTTTGTTTTGGGGTTTTTTTGTAAGGACACACAGCTACCAGAAGTATTTCTACCTCACCTGAGCATGACACAAATATCATCTATCTGCAGAATCACCTCCAGAAGCCTTGGAAAGGAATGACAGTATGGAGATTGGGTGGTTAAATACTCCTTTTAACTTCTTACTGAAGTGTGAAAAGGAAAGTACTATGGTAACACCTCAACATCTTTCTGCTGATATTGCCAAATCCCGGAAAGGCTGTGGTACGTTATGCAAACTGCTACAGTTCACCAGTATTCAGAAATCTCTGCAGCTCATCCACATGGGAAGCACTGGACTAGAGTATGTGTCGGGAGTTTTGTCCTCACACTGCTAAGATGCACTGAAGGTAGCTAGTGGCTCGACTGCAAGATTAGAAGATTTTTACATTCTCTTTTCTGAGCTGCATATTAGGCAACAAATGTATGACATCCTTTGGTTTAAGAGCCGCCAGTGCTACCACAGTGTCCCCAGCTGAGCAGCTACAGTTGGTGTCAGCTGCTATAGCTGTGAGTTGCTCCCAAGGGTAACATCCTATGAGTAGTCTTTGTTGCTTCTATGTGGATAGGCAGAGCTCAAGAGGGTCTGCGTCCTGTCTGGCTTCTTTCTGCACTGCAAATAATACAGGCTTATTGAAACATTCTTAATCTGCATAATCAGGACAGAAAATGAATATTAACAGATTTACTCATAAAATTTCTCTGTCTCCTACTTCTGTACTCCCAGACCTCCTCTGTGAACAGCCTCTTCTGCAATGTATTTTGCTGTTTCTGGATCTATTCCAAGACAGAAAGCAGAAGAGCACCAACACCGCTCAGGGTTAGCCAAGTTTGAAAGCAAAAAAGCTGAAAAACAAAACTCAGGCAACCTAAATTGTATCTGAAACCAGTTTAGTTTGCTAGAGGTTATTTTACCTAAGTCAGTTCACCCATCTCCTCCCCCACTTAGTCACAATGTTTATTTGGCACAGAAATTAATAGAGACGGTAAGTAATCACTCTTTGCAAGACATTTACAAATGAACCGACATCCCAAATTTGCATTGCCCAGAGATGGTATTGTAAGCTCAGCTTTCACAAACAACCCCTCAGAGCAGGGTGGCTTGAGGAGCCCGTGTGAAATTCATCAGGCTGAAGTGGTTCTAATGAGAATCCGATAAAAGGCCAGCTAGGAGGTGCCCTGGCTCTGGATAGCTGACTGCCAACAGCCACCTTTGCCACAGAAGGGAAGAAATAAGGCTAGAGGGATGGCCAAAAGGGGCAGAAGGATAGCCTGAGGGGGCAGAGAGAAGGCAGCACAAGAAAGCTGGAGACGGATGCCAAGGCACAAGGTGGAACAAATCCACTGAGCAATACACTTCCTGCTCCCGTGAAGCAGTATAATATCCCAGATGCTTCCTTTCCCTCAGGGGTGGTTATCCCTATTGTCTAGTCTAAGAAACCTCCTTCCTCTCTCCCCTTTTCCCTGTCACCAAGAAGCACAAGTTCTCCGTCTGTTGGCTGGGACATGATGCAGCCCCACCCATACCGAGTCAGTCTTGGAAAGGGGTGAAGGGAGAAAGGGACAATCTCAGACTGGACATCCTGTACCAGGGCTACACCAGACAATCCCAACACAGCCTCGTTCCTCCCCAGCTCAGAAAACCGTAACAGATTCAGTGTGGGCCTGCTGGGACTAGATGGCAGGTTCTGTGCTCTCCTGTCATACGACAAGGCTCAACTTTACATCAAGTGATTTGTCAGTATTTTCCTGCTAGCATTTGGCTTTTCTCTTGGCTTTGCTTCCCACTGCTGTTAACTGTCCTGACAAATGAAAGTCATTCTGAAACTATGTGGCTTTGTAATTATTATCTTTGGTAAATGTTTTGAAAGCTGAAGCATTGCTGTTTGCTCCCTCACAAGCGGCAAATGCCTGCCAGAAGTTCAATTTAACTGTCAACACCTCTGCTCATGAACTTAAATATTTTGGAGTCTGTCTTTATAGTTACATATATTAGCATGTTCTGCTTTCTGTAGGACAGACAACTGGTTGCTAATAAGAATGTACTCCTGTTTAGTCATGTTTCTTTATTTAAGGCTGCTGTCGAGCCAGTCTTCATCTCTCTGTGCTAGAATTCATGTCAGAAATAAGTTTTCTGAGTTCACTGTTGACTATAGACCTTTAGTGTCCTGGGTCTTAAAAAAATCCAGATGCTGGATAACTTCATGACTGACACCGCTAACAGCTTTTTGAAGTTGGAATGGTAATGCCTGGAAAAACTTTTGATAGGTCTCTCCCGTTTCCAGGAGTACTTTCATGCCCAGATACAAGCACGTTTGATAACTGCAGCAGAAGAACTTGTGAGCACTGAATTAGGCACAATGACAACCAGGTGGAGAAACAGATTGGGAATGGAGGCTTAATAGATGTATTCAGCCTGTAACAAATGAATCAACCTCCGTGTTTCACTGTAGTAGATGGCAAATTCTGTGTTCTCTTCTTTGGAAATCAGACAGGTTATATGCAGTATTGAGAGGAAATTGCTACCTTGGGTGCTTTTGAAAATTCTCCCTAAGATTTAGGTCTTCAGACTGATGCTCAATTCCCATTGACTTTAGATGGAATTAGAAACCTGTGTGATCTTGAGATTCAGGCCCACAGAAAGATTTCCAAAAATGCTGTTGCACCTAGCTGCCTTTAATTTCACAGGAGAAATTGCATCTGCATCTCAGTTCCAGAAAACCAAAGAAACTCAATCCCTCCTCATTCCTTTGCATCCTCTGTCCTTACAAGGAGTAGGAATAGGAATTATTTGTGGTGGGATATACTCAGATGTCATTGGGTTTGGCTGGGCTATTAAAGGAGGCTAAAAGGATTCAGTACACATTAACCCTTAAAATGTAATGGGAGCTGGGTATGACCCTTACTAGATATCCCAGAAATTGCCTGTTAACTCTGTATTAAGCTCCTCTTCATTAAGAATCCCGTACATTCACAAATGACTGTTCTTGCACCCCGGCTGGACAATGGTCCAGCTGCAGCCTACCTCCCGTGCAAAGAGGCAGGAGTTTCCTGTTAATAGAGCAAGAATACAGAGAATATGCCCTAAAGTCTGCTCATGCTGAAGAACGATTGGGCATGTCCACAGTTCCTTTAGGGGAGACAGGCAGAGTGGGCAACTCTCTCAGATTTCATGAGCTTTAAGGGCCATATTTCATATTGTTGTCCATATGGAAATGACCTGATTTTCAGGGTTGCATTTATACTCCTCTGAAAGTAATTTCTGCTAAGTCTAGGTCTCTCCCTTTGGTACCTGTGCAAGAATTCAATTAAAAAGTGGAATGTTCATTGTTCAAGATGTTTCTGTTGGTGACATCAGCAAATTCCTTAATAAATGCCACAGAAAATAAATGACAAAATCCCTGGAAAGGTGAGCCATTAATTAGGCCATTTTTCTCATATGTCACCACCTAATCTGTTATATTACATCCCTCTACATTTTCCAACAAAAATAAAGCTGCTTTCATATTAATTTTGGTCTTTGTCATAGAAGGAGTTGAGTTTGCATTCTTTGCTGGGATTTTGTGTGTGTCTGTGTCAGGAGCAAATACATTAATGAGACCTCCAGAGCAAAAATCTCTTTAACATGGAAGAGAAATATTCTCCAAAGCAGAACAGAGCACACTGAAGCATAAATAGGACAGACTGGATGACAGTAAGTACAAACAGCTGTCCAGAACAGATTTGCAGACAGAGTGGAGCTATATGGTGATAAGGGATTCACTTAGCTTTAAAAAGCACCTAATGTGCCAAAATAGCCCAAATGATATGGTTTCCCTAATCACCATGGATAAATTTCATGCCATGCCTCAGAGTCTCATTGCACTAGCACCTTTAACTCACCTGGATTAAATTGTGGTCCTGTGAAAGTTCAAAGAGTTTGGGCTTCTGACACTGCCTTTGTGTACCCGCTCTTTATCAGCGTAGATTTCATCTCACAGCCACTCACATGCAGTGTTGTAAAAGTAAAGTGAGAACTATAGTCTTCAGCAAGGTATTTAAAATGTGAATTGTTGGTCAATAGGGAAAATAATCCCGCAATTCAGATTAGGATGTACTTATGACTGTGCTTGGAACTTGATTTCTCAAAAAGCAATTACAGCCGAAGCTGAGATTTAGAACTGTTGAGAAGTGTCAACATTGCTACCAGGACAGTCTAAGAGAGTACAGCAGCACATGGACCTGCTATATATTTATTAAGAATGTAAGCATAAGAATAGCATTGGCCACAAGGGAGAATTCTGGAGGAATCAGTAAAAACTTTTTCTAAGGAGAAAGCTGTTCTGGAAAGTGGTATAAGGAACATTTTTGCTGTGAGAAAGTATGGCAACAAATGAGCAGAAAGACTGGGAGAACTGGCAACTGAAATAGTTTCTCAGCATCTATGAATAAAGGTAGCAAAAAAGGTGAGTTGTCTAGAAAGCTAATGGAAGTTCTATGAAAGGATATCTAGATACATTTTAAACACCACATAGATAGTACTGAAGGAGGAATCAACTATTGTAAGCAAAAGAGGTAGTTCTGGTGACTAAACCAGGACTGAGGGTTTCTATTTTGGCTCCCTAAATATCCCTGGGCAACCCACTTCGGTGGTAGTGCTGTGTCAAGCTTCAAAATCACTCCCCAGTCCCCAGGAGGGGGATAAAAAAGCCCTGAAATGCAGAGGACTCCACAGAGGTATGATGTGAAATGACAGAGCCTGCTGGTGAAGGGGCTGCCTTAGCAAGCTCTGCCTTGGGGACCCTGCCTGTCCTGTGTGCCTGTGTTGCCTCCTCACACCCCACCACACCTTGGTGCAACCCAAGGGCATTGCTACTCTTTGCAGGGGCAAGAATGGGGAGAACTGCCTTCAGATCATTAAGATTTTGATCTGCCATTTGCAGCTCGTATTCCCAATTCTCAGGCGAGGGAGATAAAAAATTACTGCAAAATCTTTTAGCAACCCTGAAGCTGTGCAGCCAGGTGCCTCTGCACGTGGCTTCCTCTGTGTTGCACGGCCAAGAGAGGTGTACTGCAATGGGATTTATCAGCAACGGAGGGATGGATTTTCCCTGGTCAAGTTTTCTGCTGATACCTGCTCTCTGCCAGTAGAAAATCTGTACCCATACTTATATCTAAAGTAGAGGAATCTTGATAAATGCAAGGATTTTCTCAAGGGTAAAAATAATGGAGATTTATACTTCAACAACACTGGCACCCTTTGCAATTTTGCCTCTTGTGAGTGCATATTTCAGGCCGATTTTCTCTCTTCAGTGAGCAAAAAATAGTGGGGGATACTTCAGCTTTGGAAAGCTCTTCATTAAGTGCCTTGGGACAGTAATGCAGATACGCACACATGCCACCCCAGAAATGCTTTAAAGGGTTGTCTGCAAGACTCACCCACCCAGCTAATATCTTGTTTCTCGCTATTACCCTTTCTGAGAGATTTTGTGCTTGCACAGTTCTCTAATACACCCATCTGAAAGGCACTGGACAAGTGCCAAAATTCGTGTCATCCTCGTTGGCGAGGACAGCTGTGGAAGATCCCTTCCTCATTTCATGCTGCCATGATGCGCCTTTGTTTTTCACACACACATGCACAACTCTGACTTCTGCTTGACTCTCCAGGGGAGAGAGATGCTGAAATGCCTTGTTCCAGATGCGCCCTTTTGTACAGTGTGTTTAGCAATGCTCATTCATCAACAGAACCTGTACTGTCACCTTCCAAACAGCAAGAGATGGAGGAATGTGTCAATGAGTCAAAGTCTTCAGTGCTGTGCAATTTCCCCTCCACTTCCCCAACCTGCAGCCTAGGTAAAGTGGCCAGAATCAATATAATATATATTAAAAGAGGCGTGGGTGTGGATTTTGGAGAGAATTCCCTTATCATGTGAGCTAAGGAAGCACCATCAGTGCCTGGACCTACTTTCCATCAGAAAGCCAAATCATTCTTTCCTGTTCTCCTCCTGTGCCCTGAGGATTCCACAACACCTGCACACCTGTGGCTGCTCTGGGAACACCCACCTACCTTGAAACCACAGGTTCAGATCTACCCTGCTTGTTGGTGGTAGCTTCTCTGCTACGCTGGGAACGGCCCCAAGCTTGAGTGCTCTCAGACAGGAAGGCTTCCGAAGGCAAGGAGCTGTCCATCTCCATCTCTTCCCTCCTTCCATCTTAAAATATGAAAGAATATGCATTTCAGAGTCTCTTTAAGATTTCTTTTAATCTCTTGCCCTGTCACAGGAGGCAAACTGTCATAAAAAATGTGGGCACGTGACATCAGATATCCAACAGGTGATTAGACTGCCCTGTAAACCGAGCTTAACATCAGTTCCCAAATGCGATTTAACAACCTTACTTCATAATCCCAAATTCCAAATTTTGCTTTATGGTCTTTGTATTTCCTTCCACCTCAACAATGTGGCAACACAGATATTTCCTCAAGGAGGTGCAGTAACAAGTACTCAGATTAGGCATTGACAGGGTCACATCTGAACTCAAACAAATCCTCAGTACCTTGAGGCCTCATGCCAGCCTCCACACCAACCCCTTATTTGAACAAAATTTCCTGAATATTGACATCTCTATCCAAGCTCAGTAATGTGGTGTGATTGACATGGGGTCCCATGCCAGTAAATGGACTGGGTTCATTGTTATTGAGTGCTTATATCAATATATTGCACTATTTCGGCAACCCACAGACCCCAGGACAATTGTTGTACCTGAGCACTCAGTAGTGACATGACTGTGCACAGCTGGGCTTCTCTGAAGCTCTCTCACCGCTGGGGAATTACTTCTTATTGTGTCCAGAAGCAACGTTCCCAAATATAGTCAAGATTTTCATTATATTAATTCACAGGAACTGTCTTATTTCCGAATAACTCACAATTATTCTTCAAAATATTCATGGCCAAATCTTGGTCAACTTATTCACAACTTTCTTGTCAATCCAGTGGACACCCCTAGCTTCAAGTGCAATAATTAAAAGAATGGAACTCCCAAACTCAAGGATAGAAGAAAAATACATAGTCTTTGGAGCTGTTGGCAGCAAGGCAAACATGAAACAACATGAAATACAACATTGCCTGAATGCTCCAGTTCATGTCTCAGGCAACCATTTGCCTTCAGACTGCAGGGGAGGAGGAAGAAGAACTGCTGTGCTGTTGAATTGTTTAACAGTAGCTGTAACCACTGTCTCGACGCACAGCCTGGTGCAGTCTCCTCACTTTCTGTCTCCTGCTGATGATGATACCATGGCAGCTCATCTCTTGAGTAAATCGATTCTTCTTCATTCTGCTAATGTTTTCAGGTATTAATATATTTAGAGAGTTCTCTAATCCATCCCAAGTTGAAACTCTGATTCAATCCAAAAGGTTAATGCATTGCTTTTACGTGGCACTGCGAATAAGTTGAACTTGTATGTTATCACTCATTGTTTAAACACCGCAACACCTCACAAATGCACAGTGTCTTTCAGACAGGAACTTCAAAGCATTTTTTTCAATCACCAACTTAATCCCACAATGCACCAGCCAAGTCAGTTGGCAGATACAGCTTTCCTCTTTTTAGGTAGGTAAACTGAGGCAGAGAAAGCTCAAACACATATGTCCAATATGACTTATTTTCAAAGACACCAGCTCTTTACAGCTGCCATTGCTTCAGGATTTCTACGTATTTCTGAACTTCAGATAACATGTCTTGAAATAAATAATGAAGTGAATAATGAAGTGAACAATACACAAATAAAGATGACAGAGTATGAATGTATTTTCCTGTCCTTTTTGTGATCCTTTAGACCTCATAACTGGTTTTATACATGCAAGGAAGATGAATGGAAGGCTAGGGGCTTGGGGGTTATTTTGCCAGGAGCAATGGTTTGCGTTCCTGAACAAAGACACCTAATTTTTAGTGAAAGCTGAAAGGAGGAAGAAAATTCCATACTACTGGTATTATATATTCCCTTGTTTATGCACACTGGCCTGGGTCCAAAGCAGAGCGTGTGGAAACCATATGACTACTATTGAATATGTGCCTAAATCAAATTTGCAGTGTTTTTACTTGGCTTGCCAAGCACTAGCCTCCAGTGGGGTTAGATACCATATGTTAGGTAGAAAACAGGTTGCAGTTTTATTGCCTACCTTTCCAGGTACAGGACAATCTTGCCAAACTAAGTGACATCCAATTGTATAGAAACTCCATAAACCTCTGATTTAGTCTGGGTCCCAAAGCCCATCCTAATTTCTCCAAAGTGGTTGACCAAAGCAGACACCTACTCCTTCAAAAGTACTGTCTCTAAGCAGAGAAGGCAATGAAGAAGCTAAGGCTTTGGCTCTTTCCTCCATTTGAACTTAGGGAAAACACATTTGCAGGAGAGATTGTTAGAGAAGGCATCAAGAAGCAACATGCACTCTGCACCGCTCTACTTTTTGCAGCAACACTAAAAATTTCAAAATGTGTTTTTGGTCCTTGTTGGCACAAACCCAAATCTTTCACAGCAGAGTCTGTGCTGTAGATCAAATATGTGTTTTGCTGCTCATAACTCCAGGCACAAATGGAAGAGCCTGGTCCAGCTGCCAGTTTCAAAGGGAAGGGGCTCAAATACGGTTTTCCACTTTTGGCCAGGAACTAAAATGGAAGACTAGCCACTGAGCAGCTGTCATTTTGTTTAGAAATATGGAGTCTTCTAACATAAATGTTATGAGTGGAATAGTGAATCAAAGCAAAGATCCACCCAGCACAGCAACCTGTCTCTGAGAGACAGCGAACTCACATAACCACATTCCAACAGCTTGCTGCTCAGGGACATCCAGATCCAAAATAATTTTATTTAGTGAGTCTTTATTAATGGTTTTCTCTTCTGCTATTTTTCCCTGTCTCTCCCTGAATGAAGGTCAGCTTTCACCATTCACAGCATGCAGCAGCAGAGCATTCCTATGCTTTCCAGACAAGTGTAAAGGAATACTTTCTTCTGTTTGTTTAGAATCTTCCCCTTTTTCTCAAAAAGTATTATTCCATATACTTGGCCACCTTGTCACCTTTCTATGAACCTTTTCCAATTTTGTTATACTCTTTTAGAGATGAGGGGCTGAGAACAACATCCAAAATGATACACATGGCAAGGTTATGCTGTAGATTTGAGCCATCATTTTATGTGGGCTGTTTTTCCTCCATATGCATTTGCATTTATTTAAATCGAATCTCATCTGCCATCTCAAGACAGAATTACTTTACCTTTAGTACATTTTAGAGCATGTCATTGATCAGTTTATGGAGGTTCACATCAAAGAAAAGAATGTCCTGAGCAAGAAAACATAGCACACCTACCACACAAAGCGCACTTAAAAGAACCACATATATGGGAGGACTCAAACTTCTGAAAATGCTGGATTTCCAGATCAAAAAATCAGTAGAAGAATGAAAGTAGGAATACGTCCTGTATGGTGAACTAGGCATGAAGTATAATCATATAAGAATGTGAAGATTTTTTTTTTATATTCTCTTTGGGAGGAAAAGTTTCAAAAGCCCATCTAAAATACTGCATGACCATTGGGTTGTATGATAATGTCTAACATACTTTCAGCACTGACTTCCCTAACAGAGATGATAACTGGCATCCAAATGTAAATTTGGAAGCAGCAATCAGTTGTGGGGTACCCAAACAACAGAAGCCAGAGTCACCTGGGTCTCAAACATGGAGCACTTGGCCTTGGCGTTACACACCTCAGTGGCATTGTCTCTGTGTCCTACTTCAATGCAGACACTCAGAAGTGGATATCCAAACACAACAGCTCTGCTCCAATCTTGGTTAAAATAATTTATTTACCGCATTTGCTATTTACAGTCCTAAGCTGACCAAAAACTGATTTTACTGTTGAGCTAGAGTTGCCTGATCCTCTACATCAAAAGTCCTAGGCCCCGTTTCTTTTTGAGAAGGCCCTATGATCTCCATGCTTAACTTCGATCCTCTTGGATCTCAAATGCTTGATCCAATCTTCTGAGATTTGTGTACTGGTGATCTGTGCAAGAGTTTGAAAAATCAAAATCTTTCGCAAAGCCGCAGTGTCTCCAACTCAGAGCTGCCTATTGAACTGCTGGATACAAAACGATTTTCCCTGGTCGATCATGGTAACCACATGAGCCTTTACAGGTTTCCCCGAGATGTTGTCTCGTGTCCAGTCACTGCTGTCATTTCCTACCACCATGGCTGTGCTGCCTGGGACTCTCCATTGCAACTTAGAGAGAAGAGCACCAAGAGGCACCAGCCTGAAGCAACCAATCCAAACAACAAGAGCAGCTGAACAAAAAGACTCACATTACATTTCAGCACCAGGATTGTCCCATGGCAGTGGGCAGCTGTCCTAGGACTGGTCTTCTGATGAAGCAGCAGTGTCTGCAGTTTCATTTTACCAGCTCTGAAGCTGCTCTAGATGCATGCACTGTAGGAGAAACACATTGACTAAAAGATTGCAGCCCTTCTACTGGATGCACTTACAGCCACTTACAGGCTAATGGATCAAGTCACTTCTAGGTGGATGGGAAGCCCTCTGAATCCATTCTAAGAAACGCTGCTAAACAGTAATAGACTGTCTGTAGCTATCCTCCCAGGGAGAATTAAAATATAAAGCGGAGTCAACGAATCCTTGGGAAAAATGTGTGCAGTGATCGGTTATATTAAGTAAAACAAATTTAAGGCCCGTGTGAGAAGCCAGGGGACGCATGAAAACAGAGGTTTCTCACTTGCCATAGGCATAAGTGGCACTTTGGAGTCCTGGCCATTGGTGGTGAGCAGGGGACTGCAAAGCACAAACCTGATTGCCATATGAAGGGACATGGCCAAGTAAAGACAGTCGTCAGTTTTCTGTTTACCTTAGCTTCCTGTTTAGCTCATTAATCCACCTGAACACCTATGGGAAGACGTCAAATCAGGTGGGAAGAAAGTCCAGACCTGCAATGTTGCAATATAAAAGCTCATCCTCCCAATAGCACAGACAAGGTGGGCAGGAGAAGACAAAGTCTGCTGCTCTTGATATTACAGCCTGGTAACTAGACAGAAAACACATTAGCCAAATAAGCAGCCCCCGAATGACTGGAGAGAAGTGCTTGAAGCAGCCCCACAATTAAGTAGGTTTGATAGTCTTCAAATTATTTTCTAAAGCAATTACAAAAGGCAGCAGTCCAAGCTTCACCAGGAAAGAGATCATACAAAAAACACAGACATGTGACCATGGAGAGAGAAAGCTTCAGATAGCTCCAAGAAATAAAGAAATAAATGGCTGGTTAACATGAATATAGAAGCCAAGGCCTTGGGTAGAAAAGTCAGGAGAAAAAAGGAGATTGTGAAACAAATCAAACCAACGTGGTGTAAGTCAAGAAAAGGAATTTGGTGACCAGATGGAAGGCTCACAATGTCAGCAACATAAGCAACAGGAGACAAGCTCATAGAAAGGGATTCACAGAAGGGGTATCAACCATTTAACCTGTGAGGGGCTGCTGGCAAAAGAACTTCTCATGGGGGTACAGACTCTGGAGTGACCCTAAGCAATACAGTTAACATCTGTCATACCTTACCTGTGTCACAGCAACCTGCAGTGCAGTGACCGTCCTCATTCATGGAGTTCTGGGGTGAAAGCAGGTAGTTGGTCTAGGATTTGCCAGGCCATCCAGTGGTGCCTGCTGCAGGGGGCTCTGGGACAGGGCGTGTGGAGGTCATGTTCCAGATCTGGGACTGAGGCTGCCTTCCCAGAGGTTTCAGAGAAACCCCACTGAAATATTCAACCTTTGGCAGCAACCTCCATCTCTTCTTTTTGCTGCCCACTAAGTAGTACATTTTTCCACGGGACACAAGCTCCCAGAATCTCTCATGGGAGCAGGATATTTGTGCTCTAGATAATCTCAAGGTCTTTGTTTTGGTACCAATACCCATTTGCACGCAAAATGCACACGCACAGAAAGATGTAACACTGAGGCAAGGGCAACAGAAAATTAGCTACTAATTTTTGTAGCAATTTCCAAGCATTTGTTTTCTCTGGATTTAAGACAGGCTGGGTTAAAACTCCTTAAATGCTATAAACATTAATTTTAAAAGACAGCCTTCCTTTGGGCACCATCAGAGCAATGGAAACAACCACAGAAAATACAGAGGAATCAGGTATCACTTGTAAGAAAGTAACTGGGGATGTAGTATTCCATTACACAGGATGCATTTGTACCATTTTAGCTTGCACAGATGGAAATATAGTTCAATGTTTCAACATCATTTGACTTTCACGTGTTAAAATATTGATAAGTGCTGCACAGGATAATGCCCCTATGGTTTCAAGTAGTAACTGGAGCATGATGTTTATTGAAGTGAAATACAGCAAAGCCTTTAACAAGTATTTAAAATTCTGAGAATCATTCTCAACACTGTCATAGATTATTTCTTTATTTTTCTTCAGCTAATCTTTGTTGATATCTTCCAGTTTGTGGATGTTAAAATAGAATTCATCTTCTGATCACCTCAATGCTTCTGTGTTACAAGAAACTCTTCAGAAAAAAATAAAATTCCTGTTTGAAAACTACAATGCTGCTGGTCATATACAAAATAATAAGCTTCAATAAAGAAAAACAATGCTACATAAAATAGGCATAAATGGACCACAGACTCCCTGTTCTAAATATTTATGGACCTTTACGCTGCAGCAAGAACATTTGAAAGCCATAAAACACATGATTATCCAAATTGCTCAACGAGGTCTAACTTGTATCATGTTAAAGCTTCGATTCTAAAATGCACGTTTCCTACACCACTTACAATTGCTAAAACCAAATTAGTCCAGCCAGAAGTCAGCAGAGGTCAGAAAAGATGTCACTTCAATATATTTGAAAGGAAGATGAGCCATGAAGCATTTTCTGAAAGTGCATATCAGAGGGGCAACACCATCATTCATTCAGAATTCATCTCTCCAGTCTGCAGCATCAGAATTAGCACCACGATGCTTTGGCCCCCTATGAAAGCAAGGCTTCATTTTATACTTCCCACTGGCACAAGCATGGAAAAAGTCAAAGAGGAAGGCAGTTCACCAGATTTAGTTCGGGTGAACAGACTGAAAAGTTT
The DNA here is from genome assembly GCA_013397895.1 of Origma solitaria. NCBI lineage: Eukaryota > Metazoa > Chordata > Aves > Passeriformes > Acanthizidae > Origma > Origma solitaria. The sequence continues at coordinate 23,941 of VZRL01003546.1, read as the reverse complement.
TTAATGTTCTCTGAATATAATTTGGAGGAAAAAGGAAAGTTTCCAAGCACTGGAGCAACCATTCACAGGAGTACCTAGGTCTGTAAGAGATTTAGAAACTTGACTTTCTTAGGATGTCCTCTTTGACCACATCATCTCATGTGAGCACTGAGTAGGCCAGATCCACATGGGAAGCCTGAGTAATTCCCAAATGAATGTTCAGTACTAGGAGTAGTGTCTGCAATTCATGTGTAAAGTGTATGGCAAAGCTTCTCTCTACCTAACATCATGGTGATTTTGAAGACCAAACAGGACTCATTGTTAGACTGTAAACAGAATATTGTTTTCCTCTTCTTAAAACAAAATAAGAAAAATAAATCCTATTTATCCTATTATGTTTTGTCTGACTGTAGGAATATCAGCTTACGTGGAGCATTGCTTAAGACATTCATATCTCAATAGTTGTCCTCTGAATACTATTTAAATTAAATGTAAGTTCCCTCATTTCCTAATACATACACATATTTTAGCACATAAATCATAGTAATAAGAGTTATCAGTTTCAGTGTAAATTATTATTTTGCAGAGCAGTCAGTCTCCTGTCCTTCTAGTCGCTTTATTATCTGATAATTAGAACTGGTTAAAAATGCTCTGGTTTGTTGATTTCAATACTGGCTAGTGAAAATCCATTGAATATTCTTTGAAAAGAATATTGGACCATTTAATTTCTGAGTTGCTGAAGAGTTTCCTTTTGGTTTTATAATTTTGATTAAGAGAATAGAAAAGTTGATATAATTAAGTCAAAAGAAATTCATACTAGTAAGGAGTGTTGCAAACTTACTGAAACAGAAGATTTTGGTAGTTCATGGAGATATTCATGAGTATCTAAAATTTCAAAATTTTGCCTCTTTTTTGTCCTAAAAGAAAAGTTTGAAATGTTTCCCTTGGTTTTGAAATCTGATAAAGATGTTGAACAATAGACATCGATTGACTTCAAAATATGACTTGCAAGCGATACAAGTACTACAAATGATCTCAGAGAAAAAGAATTGTATTACTATAAATTAGTGATGCAGCAAGATGTTCAGGCTACTCATTTTGCTTCACAGTGTCATATGCTGAACACTATTTAAAACAACAATAATATAATTTTTCCACTGGGCTTTGCAGAATCCTTCTTGATGCCTTTCTTTATACAAGATTCTGGGCCATTCCCTTGAATAAAATTAATCTCTAGTTAAATAAAACTAGTCAACAGTCCCAACACAAAACCCATTTCCACAGTCTCTGAATCATTTGGAATGTGCAAAATGACACAAATCTTTCCCCCCGCACCATAACTCAGGCTGAGAGCATGCCTCAGCTGCTTTTTCTCAGTGTGCTTGCAGCTCGGCCACAGAGCACCCATATGATCATATGCTATACTGCCCAAAAATTAATTTTCTCATGTGTAGAGAGGCATTTAACCAGAGATACCGTGTAACATCTTGTATGGCCATCTGTTCAACCTCGGAAGCACAGGTATTTTAGAGCAGCACACAGGTTAAATGTGCCCAGCCAGGATGCGCCTGGGTACAGCCCTGTACTGTGCTGATTGGTGCACTGGGCAAGTGTAAGTGAAAGTGGCTAGCAGCTTAAAAAATGAGTGACCATGGACCACAGCTGTCATGTGGACACCACACTGGCAAAGCAGAACCTACAATGAATAAATATGTCCTGCTAAAAAAAAGCTAAATGCTTTTAAAGGTAATCTTCTCTTTGATGTTCATATATGCTGAGGCAGGATCTCTGTGAACAGGGAAATTCAGACTAACAGCAACAAAAGAAAAGCAGGTATCTGGTAACTTCCCAGGATAGTCACTCAGGAGCCAAAAGCTGTCGCATCTGCTCTCTACAGGTATGAGTGCCACTGTATCGCTTAATCAGAAACAAGCAACAATTAAAGATGGAGTGACCCTCAGAGATTTCACAGAGACAGATGTGACACTCTGCCATTGTGGGAAGGCCTTATTCTGTTGATCAATACCTCAGCTACCTCATACTGGACTGCTCCTCTTCTCAGATCTCATGCGAACTGTCAAAATGGGCAGAGGATGTAGCGGGGGGTGGGAGGGGATTGTCAGGGCATGCCTGCTTCATGACACATTGCAAATGTCTTTGGTCTTACTTTAAAAATCTACAGTTTCAAAATACATTTTATAATTTTTTGCATATCCTTAAAAAGACCTGTATGTTCTGTTTGATACTGAAGTCAAGGCCGGGTGGGAGTCAGTGAGTTGTGCTTTATTCATTGATTAGCTATAGAAAGGAAAACATGGTGTGCCCTGAGTCTGTGTCCTTGTGCTCAGACCGTGTTGTTCAGCTGGCTTTTCAGAATGAGGCACAAACAGCATAAGGTGTCAGCATTGCATCACTAGCATTGTTGGTGTTCTCCTGCCAATTGGAGTTTTAATCTCTGCATTCTTAACCACAGTTAGGTGTGGATCCCCCTGCTACCAAAGGTCAGGTACCAGTTAGGTGAGGATCCCTGCTACCAAAGACCCTAGAAGCTGTGACATGGAGCCAGGGGATGGTTAGACTAGTCAGGCAGATTTATGAATCAAGAAAGTAATGCAACTGAGAAAGACTACATCAGAAACCTATCTCCAAAAGATAAAACCTAAGGCATTAAAGGAGTTAAGACTTAGATAAGTCACTGCTCTAGAGGGTTGTGGCCCGTCCAGTCAGAATTCCTTTCCTTAAGTTGAATTTCTGTCACATGGAAGTAGAAAGGTTTTCTTCAGTTAACCACGGCTATACCCTGCCTTGTTTGGAGTAAAAATCAGTACCGAAGTTTCTCACATTTTAAGGGACCATGGAGGTGGCAATTCTTTTAAGATGGTGAATCACTGACCCCTGAGTGAGGCCCTGCAGGTGGGCTCTGGAAAGGAATGCTTGACCTGAGGTAGCTGGTGGGTCCAAGGCCTAAAACTTCTCGTTGCTCTCGGAATGCCCCAAAGCTTCTTGATGACTTCAGAAAATTCCTATACACTGTGTATCTGAAATGTGGGCATTGTGGAGGCTTTACTGGAGGAATCATAGGAACCTGGGGGACTTAGCTCAAGCCTCAATAGTTAAGTGATAGTCAAGCCCTCAGTGGATCTGGCCCAGACAATTTACAGGTGGAAATGGAAAGTATTACTCTATAAATTTCACCTAGCCACACATTCCTTCAAGAAGTTTTTGTGTATGTGGTATGATTTTCATGGGATAAAATTACTAGATGGTGTCATTATTTCAAACCAGCAGTCATTTGGAAATAAACATGAGATAACACCTCAGGAAAAAATGTTGCTGTTATGAAAACAAAGTACTTTCTAGAGAAAGTGTTTACAAAATGCAGACAAAGCCAAACTGATATTACTTATGTATTATGGCACACCTCTTCTGCCAAGGTTTGGGGGTGGAGTTCAGATAGGCATGGAAGAGGGAAAAGGGAGTAGGGAAAACTTTGACACTGGCTGCCTTCAAACCTGACATTGGTAATGATGTAGAATATCTAATTATTTTTTTCTGCAAAACGAATGGTTGTTCTTCAACAAATATATGATTAAAATGTCTTAACACCAGAAATATTAATGCTTTATTTCTATAAAATCAGCTTACACGTAGAGCTGGAGTCTGCAAAGATACATGCACATGCTTGGCTCCAAGTGGTGAGCACTGCTCCAGTAACTGGAAGCGTAGTTTTTCCTTATGCTTAAAATTAACTGCCTGGCGACCTCCAAGTGCCACTGGCGACATTATCACGCCTTTTCCCATTAGGTGCATTTCCCACCGTTTGCCATAGACCTTTTTCTTCTCGGCTGTGAAAATGGATGTTCCAGAGGGGAAGGGCTGGCTCAGAGCCGTGGGACCAGTAGATGGCAGCAAGAACACGCTGAAAAGGCTTTCCTCGCCCAGCCGGGCAGCCTGGAGAGCGGTGCAACTTTAAACGGATTCAGTATTTGTCTTCCATATTTGGAGAGCGAAAAGTATATGTGACAATTAGAGGGTAATGCAATATTACAGTGCAAATAGGAGAGTGAAAAGACTGTGTAACCACTGAATAGCTCCCTGATTTAATTTGTTTGTACTGACCTAACTTCTTTGCAATTGCAAGTTCACCTCTGAGGGACTTGGAAAGAGGGATGGAGATCTAACTCCTGCCAATCATCAGGAGCTTCCCCGGCCCTCCTTCTCTGTTACACTTTCTGTGCAGGGTAAAGGTGATTAACACTGCTTTTAGGCTGAAAAGTCACAGAAATCTGCAAATGAAAGAAATTTCTCCCTTTACACTTGGCCATCATGATTCTTTTTTTTCTTCATGCTCTCTGCTACAGATCCCCCTGGAAAAAAAAAAAGGAAAAAAAAAAAGAAGAAAAAAAAAAAAGGATGAACGGAAGCCCCAATTGTGAACATACACAAGCATGATTTTTTTTTTCAAAAGCAACCTGGGGTCTGGGCTGACTCACCATGTACTGTAGTAATTGCAAAGATGGAATGCAACAGCTCCAGAAAACTGCCAAGAAGCAGACATAAAATCTAAGCATCCAGGAGGCAGCTGGGCTTAATTATTGGCAAATATATTTATATATAAATATTTTGCCAAGCGTGATTTGGGTTAAGAGTTCCTGTGAAGTGACCTTTTGCTTTCCTTTGTTTTGTGTCTGTACACATGTCCTAGATAGATACATGGGGAGAGAGACGCAGACGCATAGACAGAGATAAATGAACGGATTTCACACAGCCCTCCGAAATCCCAAACGATGCCTAAATTAAAAGAAGAGGGATATGAAGCGAGGCATAAGTGCAAGCACAGATTTCAGAACTGTGAAAATATGTCAGCAGAGCATCATTTTTTGGTTCAGGCTGATAATCACTCCCTGCTCTCATTATAAGATCAGAAGGGCCATCTGTCCTCTCTGGATAATTTGGAGCTCAGATACAGTGAGCACCCTTGTTAGAAAATGACCCTCCTACTCTCTGTAATCACAAGCACTTTGCAGCCCTGGGATCCGCACAAAACTGCGGAGGAACAGATTGGTTCCAGATCAGTATTGATTACGTATAGATTTGTGGATTATTTAGTGCTATATTTTGGTGAAGAGGTTGTTATTTTGGAAGGGTGGTGGGGCTTGTTTCCTGCCTCAGTTTTTCAGCTTGTCCCCTTCACTTCGTCAGACTTTCCTCTCCCTTCTCGAGATGTAACACTAGGATGTTGCATGAGACGGAGGAGTATCTTGATTTTGCAATGAAACAAGTAAGCATCAGTCTGAACAATACAGCTCGGGAAGCAGCTCCCTAATACGCGATCCCTGTTTGCAGGGAGCAGTTTCCCCTCTGATACACGGTTATTCTCGAGTGAGCGACTCACTCATTCACGGCCACAGCAGAGAGGTGTAAAATTCAAGGATTCTTTAACGTTTGCTCTGGACCTGCAGACACAAACAAGTCTTAGTGACTTCACTGACATAGGACAAAGTCATTAGCCGAAGGGAAAAACCTTGGCCAGGGAGCATAAGCTGCCTTCCTCTTCTGACCCAGATTCAGTGACAAAGTCCCATGTCCCCCCCGTGTTTCCAGTCAAGGAGACAACTTGATCATCGGAAGGGCAGGACCAGAGTCAAAGTACCCTTTTACGGAGAAGGATTGTTGCAGGAATTCATCCGGGATGAAATTATCCCATCGTTCTTGTGGGGACCAGTGTGTATCGTATCGCTAATAGCAGAACAATGACAAACAAGACGGACAGTTTCAGGACATCAGGACACGGGGAAGTCGCAGGTGGGAGGAATCCGATTTTAGCGCTAAGAGCTTCGTCGTCTCTAACGCCCCGCTGTAAGAGACTTGGGGTTTCGAGAGGTAGTTTATTATTATTCTGACGGTAGCGGTTTCTCCTCATTTGTAAGACAATGATGTTTAATATTCACCGAGGAGTAGTGAGGTGGCATTTGAACACCGCCATCCCCAGCCCCGCGCCGGGGGCAGGGTTCCCGTTGCAGAGAGCTGCGGCTGGCAGGCTGCGCTGCGCCCGCGGGGACCGCTCCCGGCAGGGTCACCGGGCCGGGCCGGGCCGGGCCGGGGGAACCGAGACTCGGCGGCAGCCGTAGGATTGCTCCCGCCGGGCCAGAGCCGGGCACCTTCCCGAGCGGCTGCAAAGCCATCCCATCCGCGGAGGCGGGCAGGTACTAAACGACATTTGCAAACTCAGCCGAATTCAGAGCACGGTGCTTGCTCAGCCGGCGGGGACGGGCGCTGCCCCACCGGCGCCATCGTTCCCGGCTTTCCTGCGGAGAGGGGGCTGAGCACCCCCGGACTGGGGAGGGCAGAGTCTAGGCACACTCGGGGCCACATTCAGCAGGCATCTCAAGACAGCTTTTTTTTTCTTTTTTTTTTTTTTTTCGATTGGCATCCATAAAACATCTATGCTAAAAATCAGAACAAAGCAGAACCCAGGTAACTCTCGCTGTAGACGCTGGCTGGCCTTAAGGACGGCCACTCTTTTGGGCAATCAAAATAATATCTCCGTTGACTCCTGATAGGTCTCTTTGTCCAGCAGATAAATAATTTCAAGAGCGGTTTCGCTGGTTGGTGGGAGGGGGAGAGTTGTTTGGTTTTGCTTATTAAAGGCACCTGATCTACCCAATCTTTCACCTCCCTCTCCCTCTTTCCGTAATTTTTCCTCACTAAGAAAGCTTGTACGTGTTTGTATAAAACTCGAATACACTGTGGAGAAGGAGATGGAGAGAAAGTGGTTGCAGGACATAAAAACTCTAACAAGTAGCCCTGAATATCTGAGTGATACATGTATGCTTATTCTCGCCGAATACTTCTACGTCTGCTAGGCAAGGCGTCGGACTCTGTATCTGCTCACTTCTGTATACTGCTGACGAAGAAAACGCAGTGAAATCGCGTTACGTGCTTATATATATGCGCGTGGGGCTATACAGACAGATAGGTAGATAGACTGCACTCACGTAATCTGCCCGTGTCTATCTATCTGGGAGGATTAGTTATCTCTGCATCTATTGAGAATTAACAAGGGCGAGAGATTATGTATCAACGTACAGACAACGGCTATGAATATGAAACCTTACGTACATAGGTAAGACGGATTCAGTCAGCCACTCAGCTGCAAAGCTCCTCTTTAAGGCTGCTCTGTCTTATCCTCTCAAAGCCCTCTGACAGTTTCCTCCGAGTACCTCCACCAGGGAGTAAGGAGGAGAAGACTCAGCACTGCACATCCCTGCTTTTCACATCCGAAAATGACAGACATATGTCACCGCCGTGCCTGGACTTTGTCGGATATGGGCCGCCTCCCCCGACCCCGCCGCACACACCTTTTGTTCCAGGCAAAATAAACAATTCGGAGGAGCTGGGAAAGGGTTTTATGCCAGAAGGGGAGAGACGGCGGGAGGGCCACGCTCCCCCCACCGCCCCCCGGGCCCGCGGGCGCAGGTCTCTGCGGGAGCCCGGCGGGAAGGGAGCGGGGGTGCTCCAGGGCGGAGGGGGTCCCTGCCGAGGCGGGAGAGAGGCTCGCCCAGCCCAGGGAGCGGCGGCGGAGGGCAGGGCACAGCACAAGGCTGTCGGGCCGGGCCTGCCGCACTTCCAGGTGCGGGGAAGGAGGCCGGGGCTCCATCCGGGGGGTAGCAGATGCAGACGGGGTCTGAGGGGAGGAAGAAGGGTAGCTGTACTACCGAGGGGGCCGGGGCGCGGGGCCGGGGCCGGGGC
>VZRL01003545.1:249056-263028 GCA_013397895.1 Origma solitaria | reverse complement strand
CCAGGGCCTGCCCACCCTCAGGAATTTCTCCTGTGTATCCCATCTAGGCCTATTCTCTGTCTGATTGTCTCTTATTCTCATTCCTCCTTGTCCTGTCCCTCCATCCTGTGTAAATAATCTCTCTCCATCTTTTTTGTAGCTCCTTCAGGCCCTGGAAGGGCTTTCATTTCTCCTTAGAACCTTCTCTCCTCTTGACTGAACAAGCCCAACTCTTCCAGCCTGTCTCCATAGCAAAGGTGCTCCAGCCCTTGCAGCACCCTCCTGGTCTCCTCTGGACTTGCTGCAGCAGCTCCAAGTCCTTCCTGTGCTGCCCACCCCAAACCTGAGTGCAGGAGGTCGGGTCTCACCGGAGCAGAGTAGAGGGAGAGAATTTCCTCCTTCCTCCTGCTTCCCCAGCTTCCATGTGCCCCTGCTGCCTGTGGTGAAATGTTCCAGTGGAATTAGATGCCCACATGACCTTCCCTGGATCTCTTTCCCCCTGTGGAAATATTTTTATCCTACAACAATATAAGGATGGAACCTGCAGGCAGCGTCCAAGGGCTCAGCTTTGTTTGTTGAGCTCTGTGGTGGGAAATCACCAGGAGCAGCCCAGTGTTGTTCTACCACTTCACTTGGGTCAGACATTCCAACAAACTGTCCATCGGAAAAATATGTTGTGGATCTGGCCACAAGTAGTTGTTAAAGATAATATCCTAACAGGAGTGTTTTAGCCTGCTGTCCCTGCTGAATCCCCAGGGAGATAATTACACTCTCCTACTCCAGGTAGCCTCCCCACCCCTCACATTTCTTTATTTCCTCTGGTAAATTGTTTTGGGGAAACGCAGTGGGATGGGAAGGATGGGAAAGAACCTGGCAGATGTGGCACGTGATGTAAGACTCATAAAATGCTGTCAGCCTCAGGTTTGAGGTGAATTATGCACTCTGAAATTTACAGCCTGTGCACTTGTATCTGGGGTGTGTGTGTAAAAGGTGGCTCAATCCAGGCAAAAATATTGCATCATCAGGAAATTTCTCTAATAGAAAGTGAGAAAACTCCAGGAGAATCGCTCCCTGGGAAAAAGAAAATTAAAAAAAAATACCTTGAGTATTGCTTGGCTAAAAAACCCCATTAGAAATTAAGGAGATGTCAGGAAAACATCTGTTTAAAAAAGAAAAAAGACAATCCCTCCTTGATAGGTAAACGAAAACTAAACAAAACCAATTAATTTTGAACGGGGAAAAATACTTCTTGCTGAGGTTGTTATTAGTAAAGGCTTGGGTATCTTCCAAGGTGAAGTTTTTATAGCTGTTAAAATTCATGGAGTGAACAGGCAAAGTGGGAGTTCCTACAGCTTCATGCAGTTCTGTTCATTAGCATACAAACTACCCTCAGATTGTTGTTAATTGTTGGGCAAATTTATTCTTAAATGTTTCCAGGAAAAGAAGAAGAAAGATAAAAACCCAGGAAAATATTTGACAAGAAGAAATGTTTTGCTACACTAATTAAGAAATATTTTATTTTCCTTCTTCCTATGTGAAAAATGGTGAACTCTGTTTAGAAAGTGAAGAATTTCAAGGTCAATTCCTACTGCAAGACGCTACAGCACAGTCTTGTGGGTAAAGCAAAAGAGGAACAAAGATGAATCATAAAGAAATGTTTATTAGCGTAATAAATAAACAATAAACACAGCAATAATAAATACATTTTCAAAAGAGGAATAAAAAGGCAGCTCTAGCAGGGAAATATTGCTGCTGGTGGAATATCTAAAGGGAAAATTTGTGGGGGAAAAACAACTTTCTTTCAGCTTTGGCTGCATGGTACAGGTGCTCTTAAGTTACTTTTAAGAGCTCAGACCCTTTTTATATCCCACTGTTAACCATTCTCTGGAGAAACACAGCTTTTTAGAACTAAGCGTGAAGCTCTTACTAAGAAAATTTCCCCATTTTTATATTATCTGTTTGTTCTGGAAAAAGAGCATTTTTGAAGGGAGCTGCAGCACTTGTTAAAAGGAAAAAAATTAAAAGCCTGAAAGTATTTTTGTAAAAGGTCTGTAAAATCCTGTAGAAGGAAATACATTAAATGTAGTGGATGAATAACATGAGATGAAATTAATTAATTAATTTATCATAATTGCATGTGAAACATATCCTACCCTGGTATATATTGCTGTTAAACTTCAGTCATTGAAGATTTACATATATTTTATATATATATATGTATATATATAAAAATAAAGGGTCAAAGTAGAAAGGTCAAACAGTGGAAATACAAATAAAATGCCTGATTTTATTATTATATTTTGTAGACAGCTGTCACATTTTTGGGCACTCACGATTCTTGATTTTTTGATGAATATTTACTGTTAGAAATAACAAATAGCATGAAAAATAGGAAGTTGTGTAATATATAAAACAAATTCAACCCCATTAAGCAGTAGAATATGTTATTATTTCCTAAAACTTGAAATAGTTTTTTTTAATCTTACATATACCTACAAACTTTTTCTGATTTCACCTAAATTAGAACCATGAGACTGAATCCAGTTCCATGCCTGCAGCCATGCTAGGAATGCCATGAATGTTCCCAGAATCTCTTCCCAGCACTCTCTAGTGTATAATGGAAAAATTAATGCATAAGAGTTAAGTATATAATCTTATAATATATTAAATGTTATTTTCACACCTATAGTACAACACAGAATAATTATACAAGAATGTGTACTAATGCTATCATAAAGAACCATGAGAATGAGAAAATAAATATTCAAAACAACTTCTGTTTTGAGTAAAGAAAGAAACTGAGAAATGTCAAAAGCCTTTTTTTGTTTGACACATCAGAACCCTTTTTATTTAACTCATTTTTCTCTGTTTGGTGTTTTGCAAGTTTTACCCTTTGTTGGGCAGGAATTGGACAATTCATCAACTACTGATCCAGATGAATCCTGGGTATGATACTCCAGTAGGATACTTGGACTAACTTTGGTCATTCAATAATGAACAAAAAATTCCTCATGAAAATGCCAGGTATTCCTGCATTGACCTGTCAGGTGACACTTTTCTTCTCAATAAGCCCAGATTTGATGGGTATTGCACAATTTGCACTCTCAGTGTATTTTCTGTCAGAATTGGTGATCTTGGCTTTAACTGAAAACATTTGTAATCACTTTGGGCTTTTTGTCTATAGGAAGCTCACCATTTTAGGGAATTTAAGTCCAGCCCAGAGAAGCTGTGGCTGCCCCTGGATCCCTGGCAGTGTCCAAGGCCAGGTTGGACATTGGGGCTTGGAGCAGCCTGGCACAGTGGAAGGTGTCCCTGCCCATGGCAGGGGTGGTTTTTAAAGTCCCTTCCAGCCCAAACCATTCCTTGATTCTGTGATCAAGGACCCGCAGCTGTGCATAAACCAGGTCAAAGTAAGGTGCAGACGAGGTTTTTTTCTCATTTGCCTCACTTTCCAGTGGTTTTTATCGTTGCCACTTTCTTTTTCATGCAGAGCATATTGGCTGTGGAGATGAGAGTATTACCTCTTGATATCATTATGGAAGTGGAGAAATTACATAGCTGTATTTCCTAACAGAAAATTAATTGGTGGGGACTCTCCTGATCATGTTGGAAATGCAGTTTTATCATGTACACATGAGGGAGGGAGAGAGGAAGTGGCAGAAAGGTTAACAGCCAAAAAAAAAATTAAAAAATTAATTCAATCATCTTCCAAACTCCCTTTTGAAAAGATACTATTTTTATTTGCCTTAGGATGTGTTTTTTTTCCCTAAAGCTTGTAGAGCTTTCCATTTCTCAAAAGAAGAAAGGCTGCCTGCAACAGCCTGGAATAATTTTCTGACATGAAACAAGCATACAGAACTTCACATTTGTTTTGCAAAGTTTCTACAAATACCAAAATAACAAGGAGAAAAAAGTTTTAGAAGCTGTTGTTCAGTAACAGCTACCAGAGCAGAGCAATACAGAGTGTATTAAATAATGCAAGACATTCACTCAAATAAATCTGGATCGATCAACAGCAGTCAAGAAATATCCTTGGAGCAAAAAGGAACAGCAAGATAAGAAGAAAAGTTGTCTTATTTGATACAGAAATCACGTTTAGAATTTACAGTGATTTTATAGACATATTTCAGGAATGATGTGCACTCAACTGATACTGAAAATATGGAACATTAATAGAATACAGTTATATATTGATAAGCTGTGAGATAAGTATATAAGAAATATATTAAAAAAGTAATAAAAAATTCAGAGCTGAAAATCCAAACATCCAAATATTTTTTCATATACATCTTATTTAATCCTAATACCTTTTACCCTTTTGCATTTGGTTCAGCATCTTCTAGTTCTTCAGCATTCTCAGATGGTCATTTTCCACATCAATTGAATATTTGTTATTCACCTAATCTCTGGTTAGCAATTATCTGATAACAAAGATCTTTTCTGAGCCATCTATGACAATTATCAGTGTAGACACAGAGGATATTTTTACCATTACTGTTTTATTTAATTCCTGCTGTGTGGAAGGTATGATCACACCACTTGAAATCATGAATGATGAAGTGGGGCTTATTCCATGAGGAAGAATCCTTGTGTGATTCCATGATTATGACTGGATTTATTGCTAACACAGTATCTAAAGAATAGAGGGAGGTGGATTTTATTTATACAAGATCTATAGAGCTTTATCCAAAACAAGATCAGGTCTGCCAGCCTAAGGTTTCTGTGGGATGAAATCAGGCTGGAATTTCACAGTTGGCCCTTCTCTATTTAATTGGCCAATCCAAAGCCTGGATCCTGATAAATGCTTTTGTTTCTTTCAAGGGAAGGAAGGAGTTGAAATCCAGAGCTGAGTTTTATAGTTTAGACTTATCTGTAAATTAGACTGAGCTGTATTTTTAATTAAGAGCTCCCCAAGACGAGCGCTCCCTGTAATCCAATCCACACGGAGTGGAGTCCTGTTCCATAGACAACTGAACAATGGCTGGACAAATCACACAGTAATTGGGGCAGGAAGAATAAAGGCCTGGCCCACACTCCCAAAAGCACAGGCTTTAACCATTCAACTTGCAATAAAATTCCTCTAGGTGGTAACAGCACAGTACCCTTTTTTCCTGTGAATATCACAGGTTCACTGATAAAAATCCTGCATGGATGAAAACTGGCTCCAGCCTCAGGCACCAGGATTTCACAGGAGTTCAGCTCCACTGCTGGAGGAGGAATCTGTAACAAATTCCTGTGTGGTGGAGCAGATCCACCACCATCCCGCACTGCATGTGCATAAATAAGCAGGGAATTGGAAATGGTATCACTTCTATTCAGCTGTCCCTCATATTTAACTGTAGCAAGGCAGATTTTCATCACTGGCTCAGCACAGCTGCAATTGAATTCATAAGAAAGCCTTCCTGCTCATGGAAGGTCTCCTTTTCTAGGTCAGCATTTCTGCTTTGGTTCCCAGCCAGAGCCAAGGCCCTGTCCTTCTTTAGGTCTTTATGGGCACCTTCATTGTGTATCCTTAGCTCAGAAAAAAATGGACATTTGGAGGAATTTAAAGAAAAAAAAAGAGCCATTTTTACTCCTGCCCAAACATACCAGGGGCAGTCAGACCTTTCTCCCAGTCCTGTCTCTGGGTCAGGCAGAAGTTGCATTTCAGGCAGCAGAATCAGCATCCTCAGTAGGCCAAGCGGGATGGAACCCACCCCAGGGAGACTCTCCACAAATCTATCAGCATTCCCACCTAAACATTTGCTTCTTTTTCTGCAGTTCCCAATGACGTTAAGGAATATGTTACCTAAAGGAACATAAATTTGCAGATGGTGTTTGCTTGCTTCTCTTTGGGTTTAGGGAGGCAAATGTGAAAAGCCAACTTTTATTTTTGTGATTTGAGACAATGCCATGGTCACAACCAGGTGTCTTATATACCTAAAATATTAAATGAGGTAATTGAGGGTGTTGTGTGCATGATGTGGGAGATCAGTTGGAATATAAAGCATATCTTTGTCTAAGTAATGCACAATACTTTTAAAATCCTCAAATTACAGTGCATTTTTTACTTTACAGCTTGAGTTTCACCCAGCAAGGAGGGGTAACAACTTCCACCTTGACAATAGAGAGAAAAACTGTCACATGCAGTAGCTTTTTCAGATCAGGAATATGGAGAGCAATTCCTGATTTTGATCATATTTTTTTTCTCTCCTGAAACACAAACTGATCAGGTTCTGGAGCCTATTTTTCTATTTCTGGTTCTTTCACACATGATGAAAGACCTGATTTTGTTGCTTCACTCTCTTGTTTCCAAGGCAAAAAGATAAATAAGTGACTTTTATGTATATTAATTAGTAGAGCAAAATGGAACTGTAATCAGATGGAGGTTCCAGTCTATGGGATAACAATTAACATGTTTGGAACCTGAGTCTGATCCTGGCTTGTGTTTCAAATTAAATTAAAAGTCTCTTTGTTTTACAAGCAGTGTGATGTGAATAACAGGATAAAATGATGTCTTACCGGGTATTTCTCCCATACTTATGATGATGGATTGAAACGTGGTCCTGTTTCTCTGATTTCTGTGTTTTTTCCAGACTTTCTGACTACAGTCCTGAGTTCCATGCCAAAAGCTGAAAAAATTAATAAAAGAGCCAGGAACAGAAGCACTCGAGCAGAGGGGCACAAAGAGCTTGTTGCATGAGAAGTTCTCACCCAGATTCTGGCACAGCCAAGCTGAAGGTTACCTGGTACCAGAGCAATGGGTGTTTTTCCAGTTTCTGTATTCTAGGGTCAAAAGACAAGTTGGAAATACATCAAAATGTAGAAATTCTCTGAAAACAGACAGATGCATGGTGGGTATGGGCATGGTTTGCACATGGACACAGGGTTTCCATAGGGACCCAGGGTTTCCACAGGGACCCAGGGTTTCCATAGGGACCCAGGGTTTCTGTAGGGACCCAGGGTTTCCATAGGGACCCAGGGTTTCCATAGGAACACTGGGTTTGCATATGGACACTGGGTTTCCATATGGACACAGGGTTTTCATAGGGACCCAGGGTTTCCATATGGACCCAGGGTTTCCATATGGACCCAGGGTTTCCATAGGGACCCAGGGTTTCCATATGGACCCAGGGTTTCCATAGGGACCCAGGGTTTCCATAGGGACACAGGGTTTCCATATGGAGACAGGTTTTCCACAGGGACACAGGGTTTCATTTGCATGTGAAACCTCAATCTGAGCTTAGTTTACGGTGTTACAAGTGAAGAAAGTTGAGAAAAATTGTTTCAACTGATTTATATGTTTTCAAAATTTCAAAGAAAACAATTTGCAAAGCTGATTAAAACAGTCTAGAAAATGTATCTGTGGAAGAGTTTTCTCTAAGCCCGTCGTGCAAAGAGATTATTATAACGTGGGCATGTTGTAGTGGCCATGGTGGTGTTCATTCAAAGGTTGGGATTGGTGATCTTGGAGGTCTTTTCCCATCTCAGTTCAGGTTGGAAAATCCTAGAATTTTAGGGCTCTGCTGTGGAACAGATTTGGATTTCAGAACTGGACCTGTAGGCAGAGACATTCTATGCAATAATAAGCCCTAAATAGTTTTATTTGTCAGAACAACAACGGATGTAATACTTTCCTACAGATGATAGTATAAAGAGTAAATCTGATTTCCTTGTCAGTAAGGAAGGAAAAGCTCCGTGGCAATAAAGTTGCCCTTCCTGGTTTTGCCAAGGGTAATCCCTGCTCCAGATCTCTCACAGGGCACTGGTGTGGCCCTGGTGCACGCACAGCCGTGGCCTTGGAAAAGCTGCAACATTCCATTCACACCTGGGGTTTGCCGAGGTATTGCAGGAAAAGGCACTGTTTGATCTTCTTCCCCATCTTTGAAGGAATGATAATGATTATATCCTGACTGGTGCTCGTGTACCAGGGAAAAGCAGAGGCCTGAGAGGAGGCTTAACTTGCTACCACCTGGAAAGTTAAAAGTCTCCAGGGCTTACAAGTTTAATATTTCAGAAAGGGTTAAAACCAAGCTGTGACAATTCAATTAAGACTAGAAGAAACTGTGAATGTACCACAGGAGCATGATTCTCTTCTAAATAAATATAAGAAACCTTAAATGAACAACAAATCCATGATCTCTAAATTAACATAAGGACAGCTATTTAGCTTTAAAAAAATAATAATTTACCTTTAATTACAAAATTAATTTACCCTGAAATT
The DNA here is from genome assembly GCA_013397895.1 of Origma solitaria. NCBI lineage: Eukaryota > Metazoa > Chordata > Aves > Passeriformes > Acanthizidae > Origma > Origma solitaria. Next base: position 254,846 of record VZRL01003545.1, on the reverse strand, counting down.
ATGCTCAAGAAAGTACTGTTTGTAGTTTCTTCTCAGGGAACAGGGCTTCTGGAAAGTCAATATTTCTAATATTTGATAATATTCTAGACATTCTTAGTATAAAAATACAAGGGTATTTTCTATGTTGAGAATATTGTTTTGACCAGCTCTGTGCCTTTTTCAATTCTGTTTTCTCTCTCACCTCCCATATCCTTTTGCCTGTTGAACATTACAGAATCACATCCCTAAAAATGAAATATTCCTAAACATTCTCCACAAACAGTAGGTTGAAGATAACGAGAGAAATGTTGTTGGGTTATTCAAGGTTATTCAGGATTATTCAAGAGCCAAAGATAGCCCCACTTCAATTTTTAACTCTATATTTTGTCCAGTGAAAGTTTGGCAAACAATTTCAGCAGAGGTGAGGCATTTGCAGATTTTCCAAAGTTCCCTAAGGAGCACTGCTATCCTCTATACTAAAAATTCCAGGTTACATTCCGGTGGTAGCTGTTGGAAAATCCCCAATAGGAGAACAGTGATGGAAATGATGTTTAACTCTCCTCCAAGTTTCACAGAGCCCAGGTACTGAATGTGCCTGACTCTCACAGCCAGAGCTCGTGGCACACCAATATTTTGGAGGATTTCGTTTTGTCATGCAGCTTGGAAGGATCTAAGTTAAGAGAGAAATCTAGATTTAAAAAATATATAAATATATTATTATACTGGGGCTAGGTTGGAAGAGCCCCTGGCTGCCTGAATGCTTTGTGACAGCCGTTTTGTACATTTTCACTTATGTGTCCAAGTATTTTAATGTATAGAGCAGCATAGGTAAAGAAGACTATTGTCATCTTACACACACAAAATTTAATTCCAGACATTTGGGAGGTGACATATTGTTAATTAAATATTGATTTGTTGGAGGATGAACTGAGCCATTGGTATTTTCCCTCCTAATTAGAATAATGACTGCTCCACATGCCAACAGTTATGAATCTCCCTGAAATAACTGTGCAAGTGGAAATGTAGGAAATCCTTAAATAATGCAGCATATTGCACCTCAATTATGATGAATAAATTAGCTGTAGTGTAGTAGCTGCTTTATTTAAATAGACTGTCCACATTTCCCGTACTGGGAGTAAAGATCCAGTGTTTGATAGTTTGCATTTATCCTGGAGCTCTGTGTTCCAGTTTGTCAGGATTAATAGGCTCAGCATTGTGAAAAAAGCCCAGTTGCACATTCCTCGGTGCCATCAGTATTGTTCTTAGTGACTCCACAAGCAAAGCGTGCCCCGAACTGATAAAGGAAGCCACTCTTTCACTCGGAACCAGAAGCTCATTTCTGGAATATTAAACACTTCAGAAGCTGAACTTTTTTTAATAATTAATTTTTGTGGTGCTTATGCCCCATGGATGAAGAAGGGGCTTCTATTTCCATTGCAATCAGTTTCTCACTTTTTAATCAACATTAATTTAATGTTGGAGGCTGATTTTCTGTATCATGCTAATTTCTCCTGACTGGTCTCTGATTAGTGAGTTTAATGTGCAACTATTCTCCCTCATCTCCAAGTTCAATTTCTCCTCACAAAATGTCTGCTCACTTCAGCTTATATCTTAAGCAGCACAGGATCCTTTCCCCCCAGCCAAAGCCATCTCAGCACATCTTCCTTATCTCTCTCAAAATATTCCTCTCAGTCTTTTTCTAAGTTAATATTTCCCCACTGCTCCAAAGAGAATAATGAAATTGTTTAAGTTGGAAAAGCCCTCTGAGATCATCGAGTCCAACCATTCCCCAGTACTGCCAAGGCCACCGCTGACCCACGTCCCCAAAGTGCCACATGGACACAGCTTTAAATCCCTCCAGGATGGGCACTCCAAAGCTCCCTGGGCAGCCCTGCCAAGGCCTGAGCGCCCTTTCCATGGAGAAATTCCTGCTGATGTCCACCCTGAGCCTCCCCTGGCCCAGCCTGAGGCCGTTCCCTCTCCTCCTGTCCCTGTTCCCTGGGAGCACAGCCCGACCCCCCCGGCTGTCCCCTCCTGTCAGGAGTTGTGCAGAGCCACAAGGTCCCCCTGAGCCTCCTTTTCTCCAGGCTGAGCCCTTTCCCAGCTCCCTCAGCCTCTCCTGGGGCTCAGCCCCTTCCCAGCTCCGTTCCCTTCCCTGGACACTCTCAGCCCCTCAGGATCTGTTTTTGTCCTGAGGGCCTCAAAACTTACCCCAGGATATTCTTTCTTCTTTAGAGGCCTCACCCTAATAAGTGAGTGCACCTTAAATGTGATTAATACCATGAAATGATCACTAATATTTTTTACTATTTTATTACAGAAAGAGGTAAACTCCAAAGGACCATAATATTCTAGGACAGGCTGAGAAACTTGGTACCAGCGGCCTATAAAATGAGGAGGAACATGCAGTTTTTAGTCCACCAAAAGGTCATCTACAGGGCATTTCTGAGCCTTCATTTATCCTTTCATTTTGTCTTTGAGAATGTTTCACTCAGATTTCCATATAGGAATAGACTCTTCACGGAGCCTCTTCAAAGTTTTTATAGGGGAAACAATTTGATTCAGTATTTCAGTGTCACTGTTTAATCAGCTATTAATGGATGCAGAGGATATTTGATGTGCTTTTCCTTTGTAGATTGTGGATTCCTACTAAGTCAACTGAACTTCATCTTCAGAGAAATGGAATATTCTTTGCATATCATTTATTGCAAGGGATTATATTACAGGGAGGTGGAAGTGCAAACGGAACTTTTGTGGTTTTGTATTAATAAAGAGATGCTAATTCCTCTGCTTTAAGCTGATTATCAGCAGCCTTCCAAGAGCTGGGAACATGTTGCTTTTATGGGCATAGATAATCTGGGCAGAGATTAAGGCACACTTGTTCACTATGAAATTATCCTGAATTTGGGGAGGTCCCACTTGTTTAAAGTTTTTGTGTTGACTTTCATGAAATCCCAAAATGATTTGGGTTGGAAGGGACCTCAAAGCCCATGCAGTGCCACCCCTGCCATGGGCAGGGACACCTTCCACTGTGCCAGGCTGCTCCAAGCCCCAATGTCCAACCTGGCCTTGGACACTGCCAGGGATCCAGGGGCAGCCACAGCTTCTCTTGGGACTGGTTTTGAGTGGGATTTGGTTTTTTTAAAATCCCTTTACACTTTCACAGCTGAATTCTTCTACAACTCCATGACTTCATACAAAGGAGTTGGAATGAGCAGGAAAATAAACGTCACCAATCAACCCCTTGGGACAGACAAAGAAAATTCAAAACTAAGTTCATACTGTTTACTTATATTACTGCAGATTAAAGATTGATTGCTGTCTGTAGATTTTGAAATGCTGTCTTTTACATAGATCTGAAATACAGTGGTATCCATTTTATTTTAATGTGTTTCAATCTCCTCTCTTGGAGTGGAATTTAATTTGGTTTTCTATCAAGTTTTCTTATCTTACCTAGGGTATTCTTTTTACACAACATGATTTTATTTTTTTTTTGTTATAAGTTACTATAGCAACTTGGAAAAATTAAATATAAGAAATCTGTGAAGGCTCCAGGCTATCTAATTTTTATGTTCTTGTGCTTTTTCCAGCAGAAAGAGAAGTTCTACTAGACCTAAATGTAGCTCAAAAAAAGATAATTATACAGGAATCACTTACCATAGAGCATGAATCCATGCAAATGGAAAAACAACTGCGTATGCTAAAAAGTAGAGTGTAGAAAAAGGCTGTAGGAGAAGGTGAACGAAAGAGTTAAAAAGACAGCTCAAGGACACAGGTTCCTCATCCTGTCGGGAATTCACTTCCAAAACTTAAAGTAGAAAAATATTTAATATTTAAAGCCTTTTTTGTTTCAATGGGTTATTTTTCACTAAACAGCTTCTGGTTATGTCTTACCTGGTTTTTTCAGCGGGAAATGGCAAGGCCTGGTAAAATCAAGGTGCTAACAATCTCCACAGATTCCTTGGACAGCGCTCTCCGGCACAGGGTGGGGTTGTTGATGTGTCTGGGCAGGGCCAGAGGTTGGACTTGATCCTTGTGGGTCTCTTCCAACCCAGGATATTCCATGATTCCAAATGCTTTAAACCTACCCAAATGTGAAAGATGGTGAACAGGTTCAGTGAGTTTACAGCTCTTGGTGAAAGTCTGGATTTAGAACAAGTTGGGGTTGCTCCTTTCAATATTTGCACGGATGACACAAATTCAAAACAAGTGTTTACTTGCAACTTGTTATTTTGATCATTTTGGCAGCAGAAATGGAAGTAAATTGCTCCTTTATCAATTTCATTACAGATCAAAATCTTTATTCTTCAGAGCATCTCTGGGCGAGTTCCTTCAAACACAGAGGCACCAAATCCATTAGAGAAATACTGAATTTCTCTGTGTTCTTGCATTAAATACACACATCATTATCTGAAGTTTAGCTACAGAATGTGACAAACTTTTTGCCTCCCTTTTCACCAGCACAGGGTTTGGTGTCACCTCGGTGACAGAATTTGAGCAGCTCAGTGCTGAGATAGGTTCAGTCTCTGGTTCTGTTAAAACAAAGTTGCTCACCTTCCACCTCTCTTCTCCATGGGTTTCTCCAAATAAACTTTTCTCTCCTACAGGTCAACACCTTCTTTGTTCACAGAAAAAATCGTTAATATGAGTTTAGTAAACCACAAACAAGCCAGCAGTGAGGCATGTGAGGGTTTTGTGCACTGATAGTGCCTGTGGAAGTCTAAATAATAAATGGGACTTTCACTCTCCTGACAGTAAACTCAGGAAACTCAGTGTTTTATGGGAAAATACACATTTAGTTACACACTGGATAATTTTGTAATTTCAGCCAGGCTCTTGAGGAGCCACACAGATATTTCACTTTATCTGTTTATTATCCAGCAGCTTCTGGCTTGTTCCCTGTGATGAAGGAAGAAAAATCTCGGAGGGAGCAGCAAGACAGGAATCGCAGAATCTGCTGAGCTGGGAGGGACCCCCAAAGATCATCTAATCCAGCTCTTAGCCCTGCACAGAACATTCCCAAGAAGGGAAAAGTCTTATATTTTCTGGTTTGGAATAAATTCAAATCCTTTCCACTCACAACCATTTGCATAAAATCAGTTCACAGCAATCTTCGCAATGTCATTCCGTATTCTGCTTTAGGCGTGTAGGGAACAGCCTCAAGTCTTCCATAAACCACAGTAATGGTATTTATGATTTCCCACTGATTCCATAAGCAATTCACAGCTCCAGGAAAGATTTAACCCCGAGATTTAGCAATGGAAGTCCTCCTTGCTTAATCTTTATGATCCACATCAGTTTTGCTCTTTCACATAAGAAGTGAGCCTTGTGATCAAAAAAGGAGGATTTTCCTCTTCAGCCCATATATTTGGGACTAACCACAGCCAGGGGAGTATTTCCAGATGACTCTGTGTTCCTCAGAGTCCTCTGCTACACAATGCTATGAAACACCCAATGCTGGGAGAACCAGGCAATTTATTTTGTTGTGTGACACAGTGCATTAGGTAAATGTTAGAAACTGAAAAGCAAACACATTCCCATACAAAAGTAAAGAAAAAAAATACATCTAGTCCATCTGGATACCTTATCATCTGCTGATTGGTGACCAGGGCAGAAGTTAACATCCCAGCCTGCTGCCCGAGTCACACCAACAAAAACATGGCATTTGTCTTTCTTGGGATGGATTTTTCTGCAAGCCCAGGTTTCAAGTGCTTATAAAACAAGTCTGAAAATCAATAAGGAAACAGGGAAAAATCTTAACCCTTCTCATGCCAAAATGCTATTTCGTACTCCCCCACCACCCTCCTTTTT
>VZRL01003545.1:97884-249007 GCA_013397895.1 Origma solitaria | reverse complement strand
TGCTTTTTCTTCCCCCCCCCCCCTTTTTTTTTGGGAGATTGTTTTGTTAATTTTGTTTTGCTTTTACTTTAAAAACTGGTTATTTTCCCAAGGTGCTGTTACTTAGGATATGTCCTGCACAATTTCTGTTGTCGACCTACACCTTTCACATGAGGAATGAAGCCCTTTTTTGATGCCTTTAACTTTATTGTTTCATAAAAATTATCCCCCAGCAGTACCACAGTCTTGGAACTCTGACTTATATTTGCACTGGATTGTTTTTTTGTCTTCTCACTATGCACCGACCTCACATTTATTAACTTTACCTTGCCTGTCCTGCTTTTTTACTTCCAATAACCCATAAAAACCTGCATAATTGGCCCTGGAATTCCAAGATATACCAAGTTCACTGCAAAAAAGCAGAAAATAAAGCCGCATTTTCTGGCTGTGCTGGATCCTATGAGACAACTTCCAGAAAAAGGAGGAGAAAATGAGTTCTACATGGAAGATACACAAAAATTTTCAGTCTTCTGGAAAAAAGACTTTTTCAGCCCACAAAATTATGCGTCCCAATATTAACAGTAATTATGACTGTGACCCACTAAACACTGGTTATGAAGCCCCACTTTTTGTTATCATGAGTATCAGGTTTGCAGTGGGGTGAGGAAAACCTTTAACTCAATACTCTTTTTAAAATAAATAAATTTGAACTTTATCATTTTATTCCCAGAAATATCACTCATTTTATTGAATAATATTGTTATTGATTTTTTTTCTTTAGTCTAACATTCCTTAGACTGCAAATGTCAAGGTAATGTTGTATGGGGAGATGTTTTTCTGATCTTTGAAAACAAAAATCAGAGTGCATTCTTTGAAAAATGGCATTGCTGGAGTGTTTTCTTAAATGTGGCTGGAATCATATGCAAAAACAAACACTTTATAAGAAAAAAAAGGCAACATCCATTGATTTTTATTGTTAAAGATTATAGCACTTGATGAACCTCATGAGGGCCCACTTAGAGATTCAAGACAAGAAACTCAAGTAGCAGAAATCAAATATTTTGTTGGGAAAATAAAAGACTTAGTGCGTGAGAAAAATACACCTTACTAATTTAAGAAAAAACCCCAACTTTGATCTTCATTTTAAAGGACTTATTTGTACACAAAGTACGCAAACAGAAAATTGTTCATTTAAATGTTTCTCTTTTTCAGCCAGGCAGGTTTTAACAGAAATCTGTAGCAGGAAATTGAAATAATTACTTTGCTCTTGTATTGGAGCCACAATTGCAGGCATTTCTTATATTCCAGACATTTCCTTGGAAGCAGTACAAATACAAATATATAAATACACTTTGTGAGCAGGCTATTGTTACTGCACCATCCCAGGCCTGGAATTAACCCTGCTGAGGTGCCTGGCACTGAGCTGCCAAGGGAAAGGAGAGCTGGGCTCTGTCTTTGGTTTCAATGCCAGAAAAAATAGAGATTTTTTGGGAAAGGCTGGCCAGAAGTGTCAGTGTGCAGCACAGGGGAGCTTCAACACACCCCCAGCATGAGGGGAGCTTCACAGGGTTGGGAAGGCTGAAGGAAAAGCAAGGCAGACAGGAAGGCACAAGAGGAACACTTCCAAGGACACAGAAAGGCAATCTCCACTCTTTCCTGCTTTGGAGAGGGGAAAAATCTCGTGGAAAGAAGCTGTCAGCCCTGAGAAGGGTAAAACACGTTCCTATGTGCTTTCCATGGGATCAATACATGGGTGTTTGCTTTGGGAGAATAGCTCCAGGTACCTCTTCCTCATGGGGAAAAGGTGGGAGGGAATTGTGCTCCAGCTGGGCACCGTCAGGCTGGCCTCGAGCAGGTGCCAAGGGGAAGGAGCATGGAACGAGGTTTTCTTCCACCTTACCCATCACCCTGAAAACCTTTGGCTCTGGAGAATCCCTGCCTGGAGAAAGTGCCTGCAGTTTACACCATTTCCCCAAAGTCCACAGAGTCACACCAAATTCAACTTTCGTTATGGTAGACTGTGGACAGAAATAAAAACATAACTTATATCCATTTCTTCTCTCTTTTTTTCCTCTTCTGCACAGCTCATGTTGTCAAGGATCACTGGCACTGCATTTGCCAAAGTGATATTCCTTCTCTATTCTTCCTATCCTGCTAGAAATAAAATATATTAACTAGACAAAACAGAAAAAAAACTCAAACAGTCTTAGTGTTTTCACCCATATTGGCTGCCCAGATTGCTGCCAAAGGTCCCAGGAAATCTCTCTCTTTCAGGACTAGAACAGGCTGAAGCTCAAACAGGCAAACTCCAGCCCCTCTGTGTGCTGTGGTCGCTGCTGAGGAGGTGGAAGCCTGTCCCAAGTTTTACAGGAATATTCTTCACTGGAACTTTAACTGTGTATAATTGAGTTTCAGAGCAACACCTCCTCTCCCTCTGAGGTTCAGCCAAGCCTCAGATGTTTTCACTTTGTCCTGTTGGAACACCTGAAGTCCATTAATCATCCCTGTCTGATCAAGGTAATTATTAATGGATGTCCCAGGCAGCACTGCCCCACCTGAATTTTGGGGTGACAGATTTTCTTCAGGATGTTGTTGTTGCATTACAAAGGGTAGCTCATTTTGCATTAAATATATAGTAAAAAACCTCTTCTTCCTTAAACAAGGGCCATGTGGCAATACATAATTACAATTTACTTCGCCTTTTACAATCTTTTTTCTCGTTACTGCTCTGAAACAATCTATAAAACCATGCACGGCTGAATTTGGCAAAGAGAGTGGTTTTCTGTAAATATTATTAAATACCGAGGCTATATTATTAAGTGCCCATAAGTAGAACTGCATTTCTTTTTAACTTTTCACCGCTGCTCAGAAAATGAAGATGATGTCCAAGACAAGCCAGCTTGGTAATAAAACTTGTAATTTTCCTGGAATAGCCGTGTAAAAGTCAGGTGTCTGCACAACAATAGGTCGTGATTCAGTCTGTTGATAGCACTGCTATTAATTTTCCTTCATTTCCTTTTTCTTATCAAGTATTAGCTTTCTTAATGATATTATTATTGGAAGGTGCCTCAGCTATTGCTGCTGCTGTTATTCTGCATCATGTTTTCATTGAAATTGCGAGAACAACATCTTTATTTCAGAGGAGGGCATGTGCCATGTTTGGCAGTCCCTAAATCCTCCTTTTACGCTGAGTTAAAAGTCAGGAATTGTTGGCATCACCACGGGCCCATAAACCATTCAAAGGATATAGACATTATGAAATCAGAACGTTTGTCTAGCACACATAGGGACATCTGCATCTTGTCTATACAAGGAATGCGTGTTTATTTTTTTCTCCCAGAGAGGAATTTTGATATCCCAAGGAAAGAGAGTCAATAGGTACAAAGCAGATCATATCTTTTAAACATGGTATTATATATTTTAACCATGGTACAAAGCTGAAGAGTTTCACCCTCAGCAGCCACGAGCAGCTCTGCGTGCTGGAGGGAAACCACCCTGCCACACCTGACTGCAGGAGGGAACGGGGAGCTAATGAGGGTTATTAAACAGTGGCTCGTTCAGGGGATGAATACAATTAAAAGACATTATTATGCGGCAAGATTTTTGTTTGAACTGCATCAAAGCCCAAAATAAGCTCTGTGTCACACTACGGAACTGTTACTGGCCCAAAGAAGGAGGAAAATATTAGTGTTTAACAATTCATGGGAAAAATACATGACTCAGACAAAAGGGATGAACTAATCTTGCTAACATTTTATTTTTTGGCTTGATCTAAGAAGAGTTTGTAATGATGGGGCTTTTAAAGGTGGACTGTGACATCGTGAAGTGTTTCAAGTATGAAGTCTTTGACTTCAACCTTGGCACTCTGATATTTGAACATATTGAATTCGGGACAGAAGTAGTGCAATGCTGGTGGATCAATAGCTTCTGTCCAGAGAAAAGCTAGGAAAACCTACAGAATCTCTAAACAAATATGTGTTTTGAGGAGCTAAAATACATTCTATAGAAATGGCATTCTGTTTTAATAAAATCTAAATACTTAATTCTTGAATTGGTTTTACTTATTGAGCAGGAACTGAATTCTACCAACATAGCTCTGACTTTGAAATTAAAATATAACATATCATTATTTTGTAAGTATAAAACTAGAATGCTGTGTATTTTTATCAAAATTGCTACCTGAGTTTGCAAAATGTATTCTGTCAAAACTGTCATATTTCCTCATGAGTTTTTGCTGCTTGCAGAACGGTGTCTTCCATCAAGAAAAAAATGACTTGCTGTAATATTTTAACCTGCAATTATATACAGCACATATTTAAAATTAATGTTTCCTTCTGTCTGGTTTTTGTGTTTAGTCTCACATCTCATTTTAAGGTGTAAATATTTTATAGGGTAAGTATTTTTAAGTGACAGTTGCAGTCATTATAAGAAATGGTGATTCTCTAAGGTTTTTTGTTATCAGGGAATTTGTTGTCATGGAATGGTGGAATGGTTTGGTTTGGGAGGGACCTTAAAGCCCATGCAGTGCCACCCCTGCCATGGGCAGGGACACCTCCCGCTGTGCCAGGCTGCTCCAAGCCCCAATGTCCAACCTGGCCTTGGGCACTGCCAGGGATCCAGGGGCAGCCACAGCTTCTCTGGGCACCTGTGCCAGGGCCTGCCCACCCTCACAGGGAACAATTCCTTCCCAATATCCCACCTAAGTCTCCCCTCCTTCAGCTTAAAACCATTGTATTATGTTGATGTGAGTGAAAACACTAAGACTGTTTGAGTTTTTTTTCTGTTTTGTCTAGTTAATATATTTTATTTCTAACCTGGAAACATTCCATTTCCAGTGCCACTGGTCTAAACTTTCAGTTTTGGATACTCATTTTGACCAAAATATGAAGTAACTATATGTTAATTTATACTATATACTATATGGAATGTTGCCCAGGGTGCATTCATCCCTGGGGAACAAGGCTGGCAAGAGCACAGCTCTCCGTCTTTTCCAGACCAGCAGCAGGGAGAGCTGTGCTTGGAGATCCTTTCCCAGTAGAAGAGATTTTCCTTGGTTCTGATGTGGGAACAATGCACAACAATGGCCTGACATTTAAAGACTTAATTTACTATTAGCAGCAGCATGAATGATTAAGACCTCCACAACAGGGAGAACTTAAACCTTCAGCTTCCCCCCCGCCACCAAATTATCTTTGCTGTTCCCCTCCATGTGTGGCTGATCCTCATCTGAGCAGCTCCACAGCCCAGAGCTGAAGCTCAGCACCAGCAGATGGGTGGCGTTTCCAGAGCCCTGTAACCTGCACAAGTTCAGCACCATCTCCGAAATTGTTATGCTGCAAAACACACCCATCAGCTCAGCTGACCTTTCAGTCTTACTTTGTGCTCATTTGCAGATTAATTGTTCCTCTCCTCGTGTTCTTCACCAAGGATGGGCAGAGATGGTGCCTGTGCTCCTCAGCCCCTCCCCTCCTCTGGCCAGCAGAAAACACAGCGCTGCTTGTGCTTTGCACTCAGGAAAGTAAAACTACAGCCTTTTAGTAAATGTCACTGCTGAGGCACAATTTACTTCGTGGTTCTCACGGAGAATTGTGAAATGAGCCCCTGAAAACTTCTCTGCAGTAATGTCTGCTTTCAAATGCAAAGCAAATTGTGAGCACAGACAGGGTTTGACACTTCTCATTAAGCTTGAGAAAACTGGGATCTGTTAAGGGATGTTATTTAATCAAGGAAAGGTTTAAAATTTCAAATAATAATGGTAAACTGAGACAGCAAAAAAAACAGTTATTGTAGCAGTTATGCCATCGTTGTTATGAATAATTATTACATTATTTGTGAAAAAATAACTATACCTCAATTAATATCCTGAATATTAAAGAAATCATTTCTGTCCAAAACCAGAGAGAAGGAATAAAAAAATCATATATTCATCTAAGATTAATGACATCGCAGTATCTGTTCTGCCTGAAACACAGAGTTTACACCTGCCTGGAGATTCTTCCTGAGGGAAAAAAGCTTATTTTAAGTTCCGGTGCAGGGCAAAAGGTGGGCCAATGCCCGAGGCTGATGTTCCCCTGTGCGGATGTGCCACACCGAGGCTTTGTCTGTTCAGCCGGAGCGGCTGAGCTCTTGGCAAGCGGCGCTTCTGCCTCGCCCTCTTCCCCTGCACTTCAAACACTATAGAGGCTGCTTTGAATCTGCCCAATTTGAAGAGCCTCCCAGCCATATTTTAATCTTTCCCAGCGAGCTGCCTGCGCTGAGGAGTCCAGCAGCGTGCCCTGAGCTCGCTGATGTGCCGCGATCAATACTGCAGTGCCATCTGCAATCTCATTAGTGGGGGGCTTTCTCTCTCCTTTTCCAGGAGCACAAGAAATCATCTGATCTTTTCTCACGATATTAATATTCTTCAAGTGAGTGGATAATGATCAAAATGGTTATTAGACTTGTAAGTGTTTGGCTTCCCTTTAAAGGATGGGGAGATGCTGCAGCGACCTCACGGAACATCAAAAGCAGGAGTGGAGCTGCAGAAGTGCCACCAGATCACAGCAAAGCTCTGCCTTCTCTTTCCTTCTGGAGGATAAAACTGAGAAAAGACTTTGATTTGTTGCTTTTGCTCCATTGTTCTTCACTGACAGCAGAGTATTTTGTTCCAGCAATTGTTGAGGCTTGTTGTTAGGAAAACACGGCACGTGGCTGACATATTTCTGTATTATTTCCCATTAATGCAGGGCTAAATCATTTAGTATGGCTGCATAACTTTGGGAAGGATGAAAGAGAAAGAGCAACAATCTATTGATCACTATAATCTCTTTCTTTCTGTTTTTGTCTTCATTTTTTCCCCCCAATTATCTATTCAGTCCTTCTGTTGCATTGTTATTTAGATAAATGAAATAGAACAATCCTATGCAAATACTAGAATATTTTAGAACTCTAGAAAGAGGGGCTTATCGACCTGTATCTTTTAAAATCTACACAGTTTTCAAGCTAGCGGCATCTTCACTTGAACTTGATCAACCTGAGAAAATATAAATGTATTTCCTGCTGACCCCAAAGTTCTTTCAGGACTTTTAGAATAAGAATAGAGGGCAAGCTGAAAGTGAAACACTTTTAAATGCTGAAAGACTGTCATGGAATCACAGAATCACGGAATGGTTTGGGTTGGAAGGGACCTTAAAGCCCATCCAGTGCCTTGGACACTTCCAGGGATGGGGTTACCCTCCCATGGATTATATCCTGTAGAGTATGCACTGAGAAGGGACAGGAGATTTATTTTGGCAGCACATCTGTCCCCCTACACCTCCCCTTGCCAAGGCTGAAAAGTGAACATAACCTCAAGATTTTATTTAATGTTAGGCTCTGGCTTTTTTATTCAAAATGCTAAAAAATGGTTTGAAGAGTGGGTTAAACAACTGTGTTTTTCTTGTTTGCAGTTTTGCAACCTAAAAGTGACTGGAGACATTGTAAATAGGACAAAAGTAATCGCATTCCTGCTGGGCCCTGAGGTGCACTTCCACAATTGGGTTAAAATTCGAGAAAACAAATGGTGGTGCTTGATTCCAGGAGAGCTGAAAGAACAGGCACAGAAGAGATGCTGAGTGCATTTTGGGGCTTTTTAAAAGCATAAATCTTGTTATGCAAAATGGGACTGTGGGCAAAAAGCAGAAAACACTGTGTCTGTCAACACATAGATTTGGTGTTTTCCTTTCAAATGTCTACATGGAGGAGAAATATGAGGAAAACAATTGAAAACTACTGAAAAATGGAAAAAATGGTTTTAAAACTTGAGCCTTCTTTTAGACCCCCAAGGGGTTTTCACTCCAAGTATGGAGTCCCCACTTAGGCCCTGGGCTAAGTTACTTTAATTCTTTCAGGAAAATAAGTCTATCCATCAGACCCTTCCCTCCGCACACACTGCAAATTCATCCAAAATTCCCTGAATTTCAGGGAGAAATAAACAAGAGAAAGAGAGATTGTGCTCAGGAAATCTGCCAGGAAAGGATTCATTGCTGCTAATTCCGACAGGGTGAGGGGAATAGAATCTTCCCAGGGTGTAGGAAACCTGTGTTTTAAATCTTTCATCTGCCTAAAGAAATTCAAAGAGAGTTTTTCATCTTCTAGTGGAATATTCTATATGTTCTGAACAGACTCTCCAGTACTTGTGTTTTAAACAGTCCTATTTTAATTATATCCAGGTATATTGGATGTGCAGATTGCAATGAAGTACAAGGAGTTTCGGAATTTCTGCTCATTTGATGGATCTTTATGAATTTTATGGAAAATACCTGCATCAAATGGATGTGATTTGTTCTCAGAAGGCTCCTGCTACAACAGCTCCACGATCCTGTGCTGAGCAGATCGAAATCCAAGGGTCATTCACGGAACTCATTGCAGACAAACACCAACCAAGAGCAGAATTCGGGATGTCTGCAAGGATTGCAGTAAGACGTCCAACCTGCTGGGGATTTTGGGGAAGGTTTATTGTGTACTTGGAAAGATTGATATTCCTCCTGGAGTGCCAGGGAAAGGCCATTCCCTGGATTGGCTGATACAGGTCAGCAACAGCAGTGAACTCCTTGGTTTTCACTGCAGAGGGAGTCATAGTTTGCTCCCTTTTTTTCTTGCTTTCATTGTCCTTGATAAATTGGGGCAGAAGAAACGCAGCATAGGTTCATTAGATTTATAATTATGCATAAATATCTCTGTGCTTTGGCATAAAAGAATCACCATATATAACATTTGTAAAGAAAAAACCTTTCGACAAAACCTTCAAAAGCAGATTAATATTTTCATTTCAGGACAGAACTGGACAATTTTTTAAATATTGCCAGTTCTCACCTAAACAACAAAGATTCTAACCCAAACTTCCATGTCTGTTGTTCACATATATCAGTGGAGGCACAACAAAGAGAAATGTCTGAATTCAAGACCGCACAGAACCGTTTCTAGAATGCACTTTAAAATAATTCCAAAGGAATGGTTGAGTATTTCAATTTCAGAACTAAAGTGAAAAATAAAAGACTCTGAAATAATGCAATTAACAGAAAAATAAAATATTCCTAGTTAAGGAGCTGCAGTAGTGCAAGGGTTTGGTCTGGATCCCAGTAAGAATCACGGAATCATGGAATCGTTTGGGTTTCCCCCCTTGACTCCTCTCTGGGTTTGTGTGCCAGAGGGCAGAATGGGTGAATCCCTCTCCTTTGGCAGCCTTGGGAGTAAGGAATTTTCAGTGATTAGGTAATTAGGATTCCTTCAATCATCACTGATCTCCTGTTCTTCAACAAGCCTTTGCTTCGAGCATGACCAGCCTTTAGTGAGGAGACAAAAATAACTAAAATAAAACACAACTCCTACATGAGGAAACAAGCTGGTTATATCTGAGACATTCCTGTCGCCTCCTTCTCCACAGGCTCACTGCCAGATTTTCCTCTTCAGTGAGGTGTGATTTATAACAGTCACAGGGCGTCCTTCTTCTTTGAAGGAAATATGTTCTTGGTTAACATCAGAGCAAATTACCTCAACTGAGAACTTCATCAGTGTTTACAGGAGTTGGTAGACTTACAAAGATGAAGGTGAGGTTTTTAAGACTTAAAAACAACAACAAAATTAGTGAGGAACCTACCTTCTAAATCCATTATTGACTTTTCTTGCCTGTTGCATTTCCATTCCTTCTCCTCTACGGTTTACATTTGGCCATGGGAAGGTGTTTTAAACATCTTCCACACCTTTAAAACAGCTTGGCTTTTTACACATGGTGTTGGCTTTGGCTTCAAACATTGACCTTTGGACATCTAATAATGTTGGTTTATTGTTCTCCTACACTTCCAGTTTCAAACCTACGTTCTCAAACTGTAACAGTGAATGTAAGTTGAAGCTTTGGCAAATTGTCTCCTTTAATATTCCAAATGAGCACATCCGTTGTTGCTTTAAGATTTGTGTGCATGAACTCCATTTCAGCAGTTTACAAGCTCTAACACATCAGCAATTAGCATTTAAAGGTCACTACTCAATGCTGCTTTATCTGTCAGAGTGAGTTCAATAGCCTACATGTGACATGTTCATCTCATTATTAATAAAGTTATGATCTACAGACATTTTCATTGGTGAGTGAGAGGTTTTAGAAATCCCATTTAGACTGAAGTTGGTTTTTCCTCTTCAGCATTTTCTGGACAGATACTGAAGGAGCATTTCACCTTATTCTTTTACTGTGAAAATGTCGTTTTCCTTCCCAGCCAGAGCAAGCCCATTTGTTCAAACTGGTGCCTGCACAATCCTCGCTGCCCATCTAAAAAATCACAGCCGTGGGACAAGTTTGCCTGTGCTTACACCTGTGTATTTTCAGCATGAAGTGAGTGAACCTCAAAGACACTAAAGAAAGATCAAATCAGACATTTTAATACTCAGACATTAGGCTGTGTTAATTAATTAACTGGTGGATTCTCAAAGTATCAACACATCGATTCAAAAATTTGCTGTCCCTAGCTGGAATTCACCTGGTTGTGTTCATTTTCTTCAGGACAAATGTCTTTGCTTGTTTCACCTCAGTTTCTGATCATGAACAACTCTGTCAGTCCCTGGCAAAATCTCAAGGAAAACCAACTTCCCAGAAACTTTTTGCCCACTGCTTCCCTGCTCAAAGCACTTTCTGCATTTTGCCTGATTTTCGTGGGATACAAATTCCTGCAGACAAAGGTCTGGATGGGTTCAGTTCTGCAGGAATGATTCCCCTCCTCAATTTCCTTGTGCACCCACACCCGGACTGTGCATTTCTGCTGCCGATAAAAAGTGCCCAGAAATCCCATCTCCTGAAATCCCACGGTATCTCTGTTCCAGAATGTTCTCTTTTTCTCCGTGTCTGATGTATTTGGGGCCACGCTGGTGCAGAGCCCTCAGCTGTGGCCCCGAGGATCTGCAAGGAAGATTTTCCATGGGCACGGGAATGTGTGATGCCAATTCCCAGCTGGAAGAGACACATCTGCTCCAACCTCCCTGCTCAAGCGCCCCAAGCTGCTCTCTGTGCTTTCTGAATGTACCTGCAAGTACAATTCTGCTTTTCTGGGTGATGCCAGTGCTGCATTTCAACCCACAGTGAATGTTTTCTCATCGAACTCATAGCCCCAAACCTTTAAAACTCTTCTCAAATGCATTTGTTTTTATAATATCAACAGGAGTCGAGTCAGGACCACAAAATCGTGATGGAGATGGAGATTTGCCTCCATCTGTGTGAAAAACCATCTCAGAACTCCCACTTTAATATTTCTGCATCCTGTCCTCAAATGCACGGAGCTTTCTGGGTTCCTTTCAACATTCCTCACCTTCACTAGGCTTGTCCAGCCATAACTTGACAGGAGATTTAATTCTTGGCTTGCCATCTGAATTCAGGGAAATATGGCTTGGCAAGTTATGCTCTCATAAGGGCAAACTTGCCAAGAAAAGTAGAAACTCACCCAGATCTCAAACTGGTTCTTTTCTACCACAAGGGAGTGTTCACTCCTGGACGAAATTTGTCAGGCTCTGAAAAAAATGCTGCCTGTAAATGAACTTGAATGTCAGAATGATGAAGTTCCTTGTGACATTCCTCCTAAACAGCCAGAAAATATCCTTTATCTGAGGAATTTCATGACTGGATTAATGCCAGATACGATGCGGAGTAGTTTTTGTATATTAGCTAATACTGAAGTCAACAAAGCTTTACAGTCTATTCCTTTTATTAAAAATGAAATAAATAAACAAAAGAAGTCCCCAAAGTCAGATATCATCGTTACAAGGAATTTTTTCTTGCACAGTCTCATCTTTTTAGGGTTGTTACACTTTATTTTTATTGTTTCTCATTTTAACCACCTGCCCTGTTTCCACTTCTGCTTAATTGCAAATTGTTTTCCAAAGAGTTTCCCTGTGAGGATTCCACAATTGGTTTTGGCTGTATTGACAAGAAGGCATTCAACTGTAATTCATTCCCAATTACTGCAAAATAAAGAGTATGAACCAGTAGTGACACATACACTTCTCTAGAGGTCTGTAAGAAATAGAAAGGCTGAATCATTATTCATCTGCTTGATAAAAACAACAAAAACAAGTGAAAATTCAAGAGATTAACACCACTTCCCTGTACAGAGCTGGAATAGGAAAAAGACGTTCACTTTCACTGTTTTAAATGTAAACACTGAAATCATATTTAACATTTGTATTTCCAAGACAACTTAAATTCTCTAGATTTAGGTTAGACAGATTCAGCCAACTGTCCTCTGCGTATACAGCTTATCTATCTTTTATCTTTTATCACTGAATCACAGAATGGTTTGGCTTGGAGGGCCTTAAAGCCCATCCAGTGCCACCCCTGCCATGGGCAGGGACACCTTCCACTGTGCCAGGCTGCTCCAAGCCCCAATGTCCAACCTGGCCTTGGACACTGCCAGGGATCCAGGGGCAGCCACAGCTTCTCTGGGCACCTGTGCCAGGGCCTGCACACCCTCACAGGGAACAATTCCTTCCCAATATCTCACACCTCATGCAGATCCTTGCAGATGTACCTTCCGTCTGCCCTCCTGAAGTCATTTATGCCTTGTGCTTCTCTGAGACCTGGCTTGGTTAACATAAAAATGGTGTCAGATGTGGGGCTGTCCTTTGAGTCTGTGATGATTTCCTTCCCCACCACACCACTGAGGGCTTTTGACGCAGAATTGCAAGGAGCAAAGTATCAATCCCAGCTGCAAATGGAATGATTCACCAGGACAGCTCACAGTGATGACTCTCCTGTTGGACTCCTAGTGTGTGCCGAACATGGCAAAGGGAATTCCAATGGCCCCATGGTTTTTTCGAGGTTTTCATGACTTGGCATGTGCAGATTCAGAAAATTTCAGCAGGCTCCATTTTGCAAGAGCCATAAAAATTCCCTTCTTGGCCTAAGCAGGTTTGTGCAGGATCCCAGGAAATCCTTCGCTGTCTCATCTACAAAGTCGATTGGAGAAACGAGAATCCCAGAGAGCTCCCAGTTTGGATACCAGGAAGTTTATTTTCATCCTCTCATACCAGAATCAAATGTTTTTCATAAAAGTGCAGGATTAGACCTCTCTGATGTTTTAAATGCTCAACAAGAATTTTGTAGCACAGTCTCTCACTCTGGATCTCTTGGAAAGACAGGCTTCTCTTTCCACCTCTCTATATCCCACAAAAAATTCCTAAATATTTACGAGGGGAAAAATACAAACCAGGTGCATTAGATAACAGCTTTATCTCATTCCATGACCTGGCAAAGGCCAGTAGCATATTCCAGCATATTCCATTCTCACATTCATTGTTGTCTTCTACCCATTTGTACTTTCATCTAATTTTTTAATTAGTTTTTGAAAACCTGCCAGTGCTGATCACTCAAAATCATGGAGTGGTTTGGGTCCAAAGGCATCTTTCAGATCATCTCACTCCAACCCCCTGCCATTCTTGTTGCTCTAGAAATATATATAGTTATAAATAAACATTAAAATTTGCTAAATGCCTTCATTTTGCAGGAAAAAAGCACCAAATGTTGGCTAATGTAAAAAAACATTTTCAACGTTAAAAGCAGTATAAATTCCTCATTTTATTTTTATTTATTCTTTATTTAATCCTTTCTTTTTTAACAGTGTCAACTGAGTGTGATGGTGCATCACTTTTTTAATGGTAAATTGGCAGATGATTAAGTGCTGCTAAATCCTCCTGCACCCTTTTGTATCTGTATCCTTTGCACCCTGACCCTTTTGCACCTCCAGTCACCGTGTAAATCACTTGGAATTGACTCCAACCCCATTTCCCTATATACACTTCCTTGATGTAGTCAGTAATAGAGTGAACCTTGCCACTGAACTCCATTAAAATCTGCTTTTTGCCAATACCTTTGATGGCGATTCTTTAAGCAGCAGAAACCACTCATTTGTGACAAGGAATTAATATAAAAAAAAGCTTAATTTAGCCCACATATTTTCATTGAAGGTGTGTTATTATTTCCCAAGTTGTCCATTGGAGGCTTTCTCCTTTACAGCAGCTACCCCAGGCCTAATGTCTGCTCCTGCTTAACTCTGTAACGTAATCCGTGGGATTACCTGGGTTTAGATGTTGGGTATTAAAATCTCCAGCCTGTCAATGGGTGTATTTCCAGCCTGCCAGGAGCGAAGGGCGTCTGCGGTTCTGTTTCACAAAATAATTTCTTTAGATTAGAAAGGAAGGTGAAAAGGATAAACATGCAAACCCACGGGATAATGTGGATTTTTAATTTATTTTAGGGATAGTCCTTTGTTCTGCCCCAAAGCAAGCCAGGTAATGGTATAAAATTCCTAACAGCACTTTCAGTTCAATTCACAACTGGATGATAGCAAAGAATAAACAGTGCTTTCCATGAGTTTGAAGATTTTTAGATTCTCAGGGGAAGCAGAATTTTTTCTACTTTGTCTTCACTTGAGTCCTGGCAGGTGCTGTTGAGATGTAAAGAAGTACCTACAGATAAGACAAAGAAAAAATGGAAGAAAATTCCAGAAAAGCACTGGAACAGGTAAGAAACTTCCAGAAAAGCACTGGAAGAGGCTCCCTAGGGAATGGTCATGGCCTCAGTCCTGAACGAGCCCAAGGAGTGCCTGGTCAATGCTCTCAGGCACAGACTGGGATTGATGATGATGCTGATCCTCTTGGGTCCATTTCAGCTCAGAATATTCCATGATTTTGTGACTCAGCTCAACACTCTTAATGCTCTCCCCATGTCTAAGATTGCCCTTGTTATTTAATCCTTGTGGGTAAAATTTTGGCCTTTTGCCTTTATCCTCCCATCGCCTGATTATTGTTGTCAGTGACAGAAACTCACTTGGTTAAACACTGCAGGAGAACAGAAGTGTGGGATTCAACATCCAGGAGCCCAGGGTATGTGCTACATTTGTTGAATTATAATCTAAAACCCCAATGATGAAGAAAAGGAGTAATTGAAGTAATTCTTCCAACACCTTTTAGTGGATCTGCGAAATCCTCTGCAGGGGGAGGTCAGGGAGTCAAACGGTGCAGCTGAATTTCTGAAATGGCTGGATAATTTTATGATTTGATGCATAACTCCGGTAGTTAAAACTATTGGGTTGATAGCATGAACTGAACCAGGAAGGATTTTTTTATACCCACTTTGCTCCTGCACAATCAGCCAAATTTATTAGGAATTTTATGGCTGAAGACAGCCCTAATCTCCCTTGGCCAAGCCCTTAAAGAACCAACAAACCAGGTTTTCCTGGCCTTTTCCTGTATCTAAGTGCCTCCATGGGGCTCTTTCCAGAAATTCCGTGGTTCCTGTGAGCTGGGGAGCCCCAGCGTGGAACCAGCACTCCAGATGTGGCCTCATCTCTCCGAAATTCCTCTCTGGGAGGAGCTTTGGCACATGGCTCAATACATTCTCCAACAGGACCCCTGTCTCTGTCCCTCCAGCTGCTCCTTCCTCTCCAGCTGCTCCTGTCTTTCCAGCTTATCCTTCCTATTCAGCTGTCCCTTCCTCACCAGCTGTTCCCCCATCTCCAGCTGTCCCTTCCTCTCCAGCTGTTCCCCACCTCCAGCTGTTCTCCCATCTCCAGCTGTCCCTTCCTCTCCAGCTGTTCCCCCATCTCCAGCTGTCCCTTCCTCTCCAGCTGTCCCCCATCTCCAGCTGTCCCCACCTCTCCAGCTGTTTCATCTCCAGCTGTTCCCACCTCTCCATCTGTTCTATCTCCAGTTGTTCCCACCTCTCCAGCTGTTCTATCTCCAGTTGTTCCCCATCTCCAGCTTTTCCAACCTCTTCAGCTCTTCCATCGCCAGCTGTTCCCACCTCTCCATGTGTTCTATCTCCAGCTGTTCCCACCTCTCCAGCTCTTCCCACCTCTCCAGCTCTTCCATCTCCAGCTGTTCCCACCTCTCCAGCTGTTCTATCTCCAGTTGTTCCCCATCTCCAGCTGTCCCTTCCTCCCCAGCTGTTCCCCATCTCCAGCTGTTCCCACCTCTCCAGCTGTTCCATCTCCAGCTGTTCCCACGTCTCCAGCCCCAGCTGTGCCTCCAGCCCAGCTCTGCTTGGGCAGCTGTTGGACCCCCTGAGGTGGTGTCCAGCCCTCTGGTCCTGCCCAGGTCCCCTGTCCAACCACCCTGTCCCAGAATTGATCACTCACTCCACTTGTGGCTGGAATATTTCACTTCATTTCATCCTCCTCGTTAATAAAGACATTAAACAACACATGAATGGGCTGAGTTTTGGCTTTCCCAAATCCACTCCAGCATGGGATATTCCCAAGCAGATGGCTGAACAAATGAAGATCCCAAAGGCAGCCAAAAATCCTACATGACAGAAATGTTGACAAGTATTGGGAAAAAAGTATTCTATGTGCATAAGTAAGTTCTATATATTGACAACTGGGGAAGCAGAAGAAATAAATAATTAATCAGGCATCTTACAGTGATGGTTTTTGGACATAATGTCCCTCAGAGACCGTTTAATGGGACTTTTGGGGCAGAATCCCTTCTCAAATGCATATCTTTACAAACCCCTCCTTTTCCAAGGTAAGGAACAGCTGCTACATAACAGTAACTGAATGCATAAAACATATAACAACCATTCCTGCTGGAAAGTCAATTTTCAATGACACAACGTAAAAATGAGTGGGTCTGAATTTGGTATTTTCCTTCTGGGGTTAAATATTGATTGCCAGTTTATAGTTACATGGTCATTAGACAGCAGCATTACACTCAGCCACAATTAATTCTAAAGCATCTTTTGGGGTTTGTGCATAAAAATCAGTGCTGCTTTGGGAGGCACTGGGACAAAAGGTACATTGTGAGGGCTGTGTTTCTGTGGGATCTTCCCAGCAAAGTCCAGGAATCTCAGCTGGTCACAACACCCAACCTATTTTTACTTTTATTGGCCTAGGAAGAGCGGGATTGCATAACAGGAAAGGCTGGCTTAGCCCAGGATTTCTTAGGTGTCAATGAGTAAGGTAAAGGGAAACCTACAGTGACACTAAAGCCTTCCTATTCCCAGGAGTAATCCTTGATTTATCCCCAGATATAATACTCAATTTTTAAGCTAGATGTGCTTGCAAACAGTATTCTTTTTATTGCTACAAATTCCATATCTGCAGAAGAATCTTTACATTTTAAAATAACTTACTGATTAATTGCAAATAGCTTGTTTTAATTGTTTAAAACTTATTGCTCTCTAATGATTCTGATATTGAATTATTTTAATCTCTTATTTTACCTCTTCTTCCCCTGCTCTGGTTATAGAGCCACAACCCCAGCTCTGTACCTCTCCGTAAGAAGGCAGTGCCTTGCTTTTCTGAAGTAGAACTGATGATAGCAGGACTCCTCTGAAGAGATTCCTGTTGGAATATCTGAGGGAGGAATTACAGCTGGAGCTTCTTCAGTTCCTCTTCCAAACCTTTCCAAGGCTGTCATCATTTCTGTCTTTGGACTTTGGAACTTCCTGCTTCTGTTGTGGTCCCTAAACCACTTGAAAATTTGTATTGTGGTTCCAGTTCATCCCTTCCTTCTGGAGAAGGAAAAATCAGGATTAAGGAAAACTGGCTGACCAAGGCCTGTTGGGTGTTCCTGTAGGTCAGCACAGGCCTCGTGGAAGGATTGAAACATCACACAGTTGCTGCTATATTCCCTGTATTTCCCGAAGACTTTTACTGTTGGAGCAACCAACAAAAGGATCTCACTGCAGAAAATTAATCCTTCAGGCCCCAAGCCTGAGCAGCCCTGGGTCAGGAGCTATAGAATACAAGTGCTGTGTTTGTAGTGTGGTGTTCCTTCAAAACCCTCCCATTCTGGGCTGCCCCCACAGTCCAAGGGATTGCAGTCACAGGACTCATGGACCCAGGCTTGGTCACCCTGGCAGAATTCCATTTAAACACTCAGCTTTCCCATCTCTGCTGCAGATTGTACAGCAAATATGTGCCAGGGAACACAAAGAGCAAACATTTTGTCTCCTAGTAATGATTTTGGGGTTTTTTTCCCCTTCAGGAAGATTAATAAGATGCTTTCTGGACTTCTTTTTTTCTGACTGAGTTAGGGGAATGACTTATACATCTCCAGCAGAGATCCGTGGATTTAAAAACTGCCTGGAACATTGTGCCATCGCTATTCTTGTCACTGAAGTTTGTTTGTCCTTTGTTTTGCAGAGGGCTGTGATTGCTTGGTTTTGTTGGGGAAAGCAATTACTGTTTAAGAGGAAAAAGAGGTAATTTTCTTTTCTCTGTGAAGGCTCTGCTTCATTTTGCTGTATCCTTGGGGCTACAAAGAGAAGCTGCTGAATAGAGACCCAAATGAGCTGTATACCGTGAAAGGAAAATACAAACCACATTTTTAAAGGTCTGCTTATGGGATTTCCCTCACCAAGTAACTAAAGCTAAAGCCCATTATATCAAATAGACAATAAATGTAATGACTCCGATTGTTGTGATATCATGGAACCCCTGAGTGGGCAGGGACCCACAAGGGTCATCAGAGTGCGGCTCTGATCTGAGCAAGAACAGTTTCCTCTCTGCACTAAAACCATCTGAAGTGGCGTTGATGCTTTGGGTCCAAGCCGAGGCCATCGATCACAGCTTTGGTTTACATCTCCAGAGCACAAAATGCATTTATTACCTAAACACGAAGCACAATGAGAGTGCTTTGTTACAGCCACGCAGCAGTGATGCATTGTTCCTCCTGCGTGTCTTAACTTCCTATGGAAGGCTCAAAGAGTTAATTTGTAATGCATAAATAAAATAAAATCAAATAAATATCAGTCACTGGCTGAGAACATCCCTCTAACCAGGAATGCCAACGAGGACAGTGTCACAAGTGGGCACTTCTTCCCCGTGCGGGAGCCAAAGGTTATTGCTATTTGCTATTGAAACAATTTGATATTTGTTTGGAAAGGTCAAATAACAATGCTGGCCTGTGGAATAGAAATTATAAGAGAGCTGGAAAGGAGTATTATTTCTATTGTAAGTGATTTACATTAAGCCATAAAAATGTCTGTCTACAACCTCTGGATCCTTTCTGTTGCGAGGAAAAACAACCACACTGAAAGCCAAAACCTATTAGATAAAGAGAGAGTAACAAATATTTGTTTTCTTGTATTATGGAGTGTGCTGCCCTGACCTGATGGAGTGAAAATCACTCAGCACAACTCCTGTCTCCATAAATCTGTTTACTTCAGCTTGAAGGAAATTCTTTATTTCTATAAACAAGACTGAGCAGAAAATTATTTTAGGCACCTAAATTGTGTTTGCTCAGAATGCTTTGCTTCCAAGGAGCCTGTTGATATCAGCCTGAGTCCTGAATTTTCTTGAAATCAAACCTTTCGGTGTCTCAGTTTGAGCAGCTGAAATTAAATACCCCAAACCATTTCGAGAGTGTTGCCTTAGGTTTTGTCTGTTTGTTTGCTGCTGCTTGCTCCTTTGCTTGTCTAGTTAATGGAATATTCATCGCTTTCTGTAATCAGCTTTTTCTCCAGTCTCAGCTAAAGTGTTTGGAAATCAAGTTCAGAGCTGTCTGGCACACCGAGGGGTTGGTAAAAGAGCCATAATCACCTGGAATATCTCTCCTAGGCTGGAGGAAGATGACAGAAGTCATTTGCTCCAAAGGCTGCTGTTACAGTAGAATAAAATTGTTTTCTTTGCAGTAAATTTAAAGGATCATCTTGGGATGTTAATCGGAATATTCCTCTGCCTGGTACCTAACATTTTTGAGGTAGAGTACAAGAAAATATCAATTTAGGCACTGGATAGACACAAATTTGAGAATATTGGGGAGTTTTAGCTTTCCAGTTATTCTTTAGATCACAGTACAATGTTGAGGAGCAAACGAATTTCTGCAAAGCTGGAAGATTTTTCTTTAAAATAATGATTTACTTTGTAGTAGAAGCAAATCAGAGGAAAAACAACAGAGAATCCAGCAAATGCACACCCAAAGATCCTAATTCCTGCTTTGTGAGTGTTGCTATACGTTAATCAGTAAAAAAGCAAAAGGCTTTGCCCCCTGCCAATCTTTGCTTTTCCTTTTTGCTCTGAGAAAGGGCGGATGGAAGAGAACAGCGAAGGACACGGGTTAAAGCACAGGGCTGTCCCTCTGCCTCACCCCCGACATTTCCCTTTTGCTTCCTCTTTTATCGACAGCTCTGGGAAGGAGTTAAAAGCAGCAGGGCCCTTGCACAGAGCAGATTACACAGAATATATTCAACACTCGGAACGTTGGGAAAACGCGTGGAACCTCTGGCACACCTGGAATTGAAAGGGCACCTCAAGGGGCATTTCCTGCACATAACTTCATAAACCAAAAATATCTTTCTCTTTTCAAACTTTTTTCTCTACACATTTATATTTATATATATATATGAACAGACATTACCTTCTGACTAAAGCAAAGGCTACTCCTTTTCTTTTTTCTTTTTTTCTTTTTTCTTTTTTTCTTTTTTTTTCTTTTTTCTTTTTTTCTTTTTTTCTCTTTTTTCTCTTTTTCTTTTTTTCTTTTTTTCCTTTTCCTTTCTCATAAAATCACAAAATATCCTGTGTTGGGACACAAAAGGATCATCAAGTCCAACTCCTGGCCCTGCAAAAAACGTCAAGTTGCCCTTTTCTAGAGATATCTGACCTGACTTTCCCAATGCCACAGTGAATATTTCTGAAGTAAAAGTTATTGATAATCTGGAATAATGTGCCTGTCCCTGTGAAGGTTTTGAAAGCAGGTCTGGAGTGAAGCTTTTTGCAGAGGAAGCACCAAGACACTGAGGCTTGAAGCAGTAAATGGGGGTGTAGGACACAGTCTGTGGGAGAATAATGTGTTTATTTTAAGGAAGGAACAGGAGGAGCTGAGCTAAAATGCTGAAACCCAAGCTCTGTGTGCAGCATCATCCATTTGATTTCTGCTGCTGCAGCTTTGCTTCCACCCTGCCATGGCTGCACATTCCCCCTGTGCCTTGCTCCATAACTTGGGAATTCCTGAGCTCTCACGGGTTTCTAACCAGGGCTCTGCTTCCCCCTTTCAGCTGGCCAAGAGCTCTTGCCTCTACTCTTCCCAGTTTTCATGGATCCTCTAAGAATTTAATAACTTCATATTGTTAAAATGTTTCTTTTAAAAATATTTTTCTTGCTCTTTTTTTTCTCTCCAGATTTAATTAATGTGATAGATGAAGGCATCATCATGGGAGTGGTGAGAGGGAACTTTTCTAAGCCTCCTCTAAAATTCCCTTATATCCCATATGGCATATCAACAACACCCATCCTCTTTTTCAGGCCTAGATCCTTCTTGGAAGAAATAATGTGAGCCAGATTTCATCCCTCACCCCTGCACCTCTGATCAGGGGGATTTGCCTTTTTAGAACTTTTAGTTCTTTTTAGAACTGAATCCTTTGCAAAACCAAACCTCCATAATTGAATGTCCAAGCACATATTTCCATTGATTTGTTTGGGAGCTGCAGACAGTCGGTTCATGTTTAAACTTTAAATTCTTTAGGCTTAGGCTTGGATAAGGCTTGGGGCCAGTCCATGGCAATGCAGGAGAGCTTTGCCACCAGCTGGGAGAGCCAGTGCTGGTGGGGAATGGAAATTTTTGGACCTTCCAGAAACTTCTGCCTATCTGCAGCTCTCCATTGCCACCACCAGCAAAGGGCATCACACCAAGCTTCTAATTACACCCAGAAAAAGAGTTATGACTTGCTATTCACTATTTCAACTTCTATTCATCAGTTCTATCCATCAGTTAAAATGCTGATAATGAGCAGATTGCTTGGAGATTACAGAGCTGGATTTCACCATTGAGGCAAAGTCAACCTCTATTTCGGTTCTCTTCCAAAGGAAGGAGTCTGGGAGGATGGTTTCTGTATACTCTGGCCCTCCTTTACTTCCTTAATTTATTGTTGAAAATCTGGATGAGCAAAAACGCAACTTTATTGCAAAATTATCCTTGGAATTCATCAAGTCAAAATGTTCCAATTAGTTCCAATGTGGAATGATACCAGTGTTACAAATGTGACCCTTCATTCCCTTTCCCTAAGTCCATCCCATTTAGGATCCTGTAATTAGTTCCACTGTCAGTTTGCAAACCTTTTCTGTTCACTCTGACAACCCAACAACCTTCCAGTGCTGACCTTTCCTACTGAAAACAAAGGACAGTGCAACTCAAAATTTGTCCTTAAAAGAGTTGAAACTCCCATACAAGCCTGATTTCAGTGATGTTTTTGTTGTTGTGGATTTATTGTTTGGGGTTTTTTGTTAGGATTTTTTTCATCCCTGAAGGTCCCATTTTCACACTCTGATCACATCCCCCTCTAAAGCCCAGGACGGAGTGTTTTCCGTGGGCACACTGTTCCCAGCTCAGTGTTTCCCACTGCCCCATCACCCTGGCAGCAGAATGATTCCATCCAGCCTCCCTGTTCCATCACACGCCTCTGAACAGGCTCCGTTTGTCATGCAAGGCTTCACTTTTCCTCAAAGTGCAGAAAACTTCCCCTCAATTTTGATAAATTCCTCTGCCCTTTTGTGAGTAACCCCTGAGGCTTCTCCGTGCACAGCTTCCCCTGGACTGCTGTGATCCCTGGGGCAGGGACAACATTTGCACACTTTCACACGAGCCAGCCTGAATTCCAAGTGAATTGTGCTCCACTGACACTGCGAATGGTCAGCCACAGGTCAGGGACATTGAGTGAACTTCCCATTCTCGAAGGGGAACAGGGAAAAATAATGGGATGGAATGGACTGTTGGTTTTGGTTTTCAAATTTAAATAACTCTTTTAATATAAAGTATTTTTTAATAAGCATAATATAAGCACACAAAATGCTGCTGGATGAACAAGACATGCTGTCCCCTTTATTCTTCCCTGTCTCTTTCTATAACATTATAAATAATATTTTTGTATTCCTATATTTCTATAACACACTAAACCTTGCCCTTATTTTTTGGCCTGCCATGTGAACAAAGCTTTTCTAACTAAAACATTGAATCACAGAATGGTTTGCATTGGAATGATTCCTGGATCCCTGGCAGTGCCCAAGGCCAGGTTGGACATTGGGGCTTGGAGCAGCCTGGCACAGTGGAAGGTGTCCCTGCCCATGGCAGGGGTGGCACTGCATGGCCTTTAATGTCCCATCCAACCCAAACCACTCTGGGATTATATGATTCTATGAATCCTATACTCATGATAGATAATTAAAACATATCTTTTCAATATGATAATTAAAATATATCTTTTCAATATTCAAATTATACAGAGTTGGAAGTGCCCAAAAGCACTTTAGAAGCCTGAAGACAAGCACAGATATTTAAATGAAAGCATTCTAAGTGTCACTGAAGTGTCATCTGATTTTAAATGGGCAGCTTTCTTCTTAATGTGTTAGTGATTACAGAGGCTCTCAGTGGTGTTGAGTCCAAAAGAGGGAAAAAAGCATAGGTTGTAAGGAGCCAGGGGGAATTCCAGTGAAAATGTAGCACACAATGGAAAATTCAAGCAAAATTCCTGTGGCTGGATTTGCATTAAGGTCTCTCACAGGTAAGCACATGGCTCACATGCTCATTGCATTAATGCAGGTGCTGCAGAATCACAGGATCATGGAATGGTTTGGGTTGGGAGGGACCTTAAACCCATCTCATCCACCCCTGCCATGGGCAGGGACACCTTCCACTGTGCCAGGCTGCTCCAAGCCCCAATGTCCAGCCTGGCCTTGGACACTGCCAGGGATCCAGGGGCAGCCACAGCTTCTCTTTATTTGCCATCATTAATTCAGGCTCTCCCTGCAGTGTTGCCTCTTGAACAAATGCTTCCAGGGAATTTCCAGCTAGCTCCGTGGCAGTTTGACCTTGGTTTGTTGTCATGTCCTCCATGACCCAGAGCTGCCACCCCTCCTGGAGGATCACCTGCTTTGTGGCAGGGCAGCACAGCTCCCTTCCCTCCAAACTCGGGTTGGAATGTATGTCCGTGTCTCAAATTCTGATTTTGCAAAATGCAACCAAATATTTAAGTTCTGACAAATCAGGTCTTACAGAGGGTTGAAACGGTTAAATAAATGTGGAAAAGTACAAAGCTGGATGTGTTTAGTTCCAGATAGAAACGTTCCTCATTCCCTTCTGATTTCCCAGTAAGCATTTGGGGCACAACACATTAATTTAAGCAAAACATATATTCCCTTAATACATGGAATCAGTGCAAATTTCATGTGCTTTCTAATCACTTGGCTTAGATATTGTTTTTATTGGAATTATGAAAATAAACACTTCAGAATGAATACACAGACCCTTGTCATGGTCTGGATCTCTCCTCATAAAACAAAAAAAATCTCTATGCCTTTTCTTTATTACAAATGTAGTAATAATTTCTTTTCTGGTCAGATTCCTCTCTTTGATGTCTTTGCCCAGATAGACACCCAGGCCAGCACTGTCACCACCTCCTACATTTGCTTTCTCCCTGACATTCTGGACTCCAGCTCTGCTCAGCCACCTCCTTTCCAGGCTGCATTCCCACTCGGAGGTCTTGGCTCCTTGTTGCTCGGCATGTCTGACCAGAGGAGCCAAGCCTGCTGACTTCCCTTCCTGACAATTTGTCAAAAGGCACATTAAGAAATAATTGGAGAGAAAGCACACAGATTTGGAAAATGGATTGAGTAATTTTTCTTCAATGCTTGACTGGACAAGCTACAAGATACCTTGGTCTGTGCTCTCAACGAGACAGAGCTGCTGCTGTAACAAAAGAAATATTACTGTCTCCACCATCCTGAACAATTGGGATTTACTGGGGTAGGCTCTGAATTTAACAGAAAAGTCAGCAGGTAAAAGAGCTGGCATTTTCAGGTCAGTCGTTGTGTTTTGTTTGCCTTTTTTAAAAATTAAATTTTTCATATTGTCATTTGGCTATGCCACAGATGAGCAAAATAATAGAGAAAAAAATAAAGGAGTGAAAATCTAGTTATTCTAGATTTAAATATGAAAATATTTGGAAAATGGAGCATTACACAATGGTTGGGCTTTGGAGGAAAGATATATTCAATTACACAAGTCAGAGCTCCCATTGTGGGGGAGCTGTGCTGTGGGAGGAGAGGCCTTAATTCATGGTATAGAACAAAAATACTGAAATAAACCCAACCCAACCTGCCAGCCAAGCAAAACCCATAACAGTACAAGAACCAGAATGATTTATCCCCCCCGAGAACCTGGCCTCATGCTGCTATCAGAAATGGGAGGATGTATTAGCTCTGATAATCACCACAACAACACATTTAGCCTGGGCCGTCTCTCCCATGGATTTATGAACCCTCTCATCTGATTTCTTTATTTCTCATTTTCATTAATAATCAGAATGGACTCAGCATTTTGTCACCAGACATGGTAATCAAACAGAGGAGCTTTCCAGCATGCACAGAATGCTTGGCAAAGGAAAGGAGGGTGGCACAAAGGGAACAAATGTGTGGAAGCAAATCACCCTTGTCTTTGACACAAAAGGCATCAGCATTTTTAATTGCCTCCTCTGCAAAACAAATTTTGGGATGGACATGTGAAAATGCCATTTTGCTATTTCTCTTGAGATTAAACTTTGCATTGGTGTTGCTGCATCCAGTTCACCATACCTGTGTCCTTGGGTGAAATAATTTGTGTTGTTTGAAGAATTCTTGCAGTTCCTGAGAAGGAAGAACTCCAAATTTCAGTTTCTAATTGTGGAATACAGTGTGAGTTGTAAGGTACATGATATCATCATACTTTAGTTTACAGAAATTTCCTTCCTTTACTTGAGAATTCTGCATTCCATTCAACGTTTGGTGGCTGAAATGTTTGGTTTCATATTAAGTAACCAAATGTAATTGGGACAACATTGCTGCATCTGGAACCTTCTGGGGTCATTTGGTGGACTGATGGCCCTTTATCCGAGTTAGTTCCTTAAATATTATATGGGCCCAAGCTGTCCCCTGAAATGAATGAGTGGATTGGAATTAACTGCAATGCACAGGGTTAAAGAGCTTTCAGGCATTTATTGGTAATCCAAAAAAACCACACAAAGTAAACTTTGGAAGGCACATCTCTCCTTACTAGGAAGGTGAAAATTGCTTCCAAATTCAATTCATTGGCTCCAGTGGCATTTCTTATGTTCCACATTTATTCAATAATCTCCCTATCCATTTCTCTCTTTGGATTATTTGATAATAGGAAGATTGAACTAATAATTTATATTAGGAAGAAGCTCTTTACTGCGAGGGTGGTTCCGAAGAAATTCTTCTCAGTGAGGGCGAATCCAAGCCCTTCTGTGTTTCCATGATTCTGTGGTTCAGTAATCCAGGATACAAATCCAGATTCAGATCCTGGAGATAAAATGACAACAATCTCTCTGTGATTTCTTCAGGATCACCCTGAAGGGCTGTATTTGTTCACTCTGAAATGGGGCAGAAGAATGTTCTCTTTCCCTACACAAATCCAAAAAATCTGCCATAATTCAAAAACGTTAGCAATACTGTTCTTATGACTTATTCATTCTCTTGGTGATCTAGTGTCTAAAACTTTGGAAAATACTGTGTCTCTTTATTTATTTATTTATAATAGTGTTTCAATTATTAATCTGGCCTGTATCCATATGGTACTGAGAAAGGAATCAATTATTGAATTATTAATTTTAAAATATTGTTTTTCAGGAACAAATATCACAGGAAGGTGGGGAGAAGAGAAATTCAGACACTTCTCAGTGGTGCACAGTAATAGGATGAGAGGCAGCCGAGACAGTAGGAACATAATGAAATCTTACTTCATTATTTGAATTTTACAATTAATTAAATCTAATTATTTTTCAATTTTTTAAAAAAATTTTTTCTTTATTTCAATTTTTTCCATCCCTAAAGATTTTCAAAACTTGACTGATCAGATCTCAGCACAACCTGATCTACTTTGACCTGCTTTGGAAGGGAGTTTGGGCTCTGTGAATTTAGAGGGATTCTCCATCCTAAATTATCCAATTAAGTAATGACAGACATACGACTCTCGATAAGCAGTATTTACGAGTTTATATTTTACAAGGCATTTTAAAAGATTATAAAGGTATTTTCCTACCAGTTGCTTTAATGACAAATAAAGATCATGGGTGACATTATAAACATCAAACATTGAGTATAAATCAATCCATCAATCAATCAATAAACAATTAGATGGGAAATGAGGATAAATGCTTTCTGAAGCTCAAGTTCTGCATTTTCTCATACTTATACACAGGGAAACTTCTCCAGGGTCTTGAAAATTAAAAAAATTCATGTAAATCTGAAGATGTCTCTGGGAGACAGATGCATATTGGGGATAGGAATAAACTCTGCTTAACTTGCAGCTGATATTTACTTCTTTTTTTAATCTCAGATCTTACAGAAGACTAAATTGATACACAAACACTTGTGGAAAAAAAAATATTGTGAATCAAGTATCTTGGGAAAAAAGAACGGAACAATCTTGAAATTAAGTCACGTTTTTGCTGCATAATAGAAATGCTTTGTAGCCCTTTCTGTTTAAAAGTATTTGCCTTTATTAAAATAATGACACGAGAGCTTGTTGTAGCACTTTCTGAAGGATCAATAATCCAATAAAAATCCTGCAGAGGAGCAATAAGAGGAAATAGAATGGACAGATTAAACAGAATAAAAAAAAATGTGGTTGTGTATAATTTGTGAGTGTATCAGTCCTAAGTTGTATTTCACTTCATTTTTAGGCAGAGATTTGGAATTATTCAGCACCTGGGGCTCTTCCGGGGTTGGGAAGACTCTGGGGCAGAAAGATTTGTCTTGTGGAAGCTGAAAAAGATCCTTAAACGCCTGGAAAGTGGAACAAGAGCCCTGCACTGTGTGGGATTGGGCTTTGGGGAATTGGACCCAACCTTTCCTAAAGCGCTTAGGCAGGAGCTGTGGAGGCTTTACGGGAGCCCAGGGAGGGACTTCTATTACCTCCTCTAAACTGGGGGGTTTATTTTGCCTACACAGGACTAATAAATTCCAAAGGGAATAATTACCAATAACCTGGAATGCAGTCGCTGCAGATGTTTGCTTTCAGCTCCTTTGCAGCTCTCATTGCCCAGGTTTAAAGGGATTCTCTGCGTGAGCGTTTTTAATTAATAGTTTTCTCTGTGTGCGCGCATGCCCCGAAGCTGCTCCCCAAACTCAGAAAACCCATATTTTAAAGGAACTGTAAATATTGAACACTCTGTTGCTTTGAATCTCCTGCAGGATGACGGTCGCCTAAATTCTGTCAATATTTCAAAGATTTTAGGACTGAGAGATGGCCTTAATTTCCTATGAATGGGTGTTTTCCACCTGCCCAGTCAGACGCTTAAAACCCCAAGTTATTTTTCATTAACTTCTTTAATTTTTCATTTTATTTCAGCCATGGAAACTCATTTCCTTTTTCCAACAAGTTCTGGTGCTGTTATTACTATATCTACTTTTGTTATTGACTCTAAGGATAGAAGAGGTCTTAGCTTTACAAAGCTGTTGCTTTAGAGAAATCCAACTTTTTTTTGCAAACAATAAATCCACTTGCAAGAAGACTTTAAGTTTCTTCTGGATGGTCCCTAATTCTGAAGGTGCAGCTATGACAGAAAGGCTGAATTCACTGCAAAAGTTCCCTTATTTACCAAAGAGAGGCATTTTTATCCTTCGATACTCACAAAACTAATTTATTCTGGGAAACCAGAAGTCCTTAGAATTTCCCTCTGTCCACTCCCACGGGAAAAGAGGTAAGACAACAATCTGGACTTAAGGGCAGTAATTTTTCCTAGAAATATCAAAGAAAACAGTCTGAAGTGCAGATGAGTAGAGACTTTCTCCATCTGCCAGAAATCTAAGAACTAAATGCAGTTTAATTTTCCCAACTATGTGTTTCACTCAGTGATTCCATGCAGGAGTTTCTTGAGTAGTAAAGAAGAAATCAGATTGAAAATGCCTAGAATTTTATATACATACATATATATATATATATATGAAAAAATGGATATAGGGCTGGAAGTGGTCTCACCTTTTGGCTACTCCATGGCTGACCTGCGGAGATTCCACTTTTCTCATGGTTATCCAACCTGACGGGAGTGTGAAAAAGCAAAACTCACTTTACATTTGTGTCTTGGCAGGGTACGAGACATGTCAAAATCCCAGGAAACAGTTCATGGCAGCTTCAGAACTGTCCAAAGAAATCAAGGAGATGAAATGGAAGCCAGTGGATTGTGGAAGACAGAGGTTTAAGCAATAAATATTGTTGTCTGCTGCAATTGAAGGAAAATGGAATTGCATTGGTAATTCCTCTTGACTTCTGAGACAGTTTGAGTTGTGCTGGGTAGAGACACCACTGCCTCTTCCACTGCCTCCAAACTTTTCTTTACTCCTTCCTCATTCTGACTCAGCC
Source organism: Origma solitaria (assembly GCA_013397895.1). Classification (NCBI taxonomy): domain Eukaryota; kingdom Metazoa; phylum Chordata; class Aves; order Passeriformes; family Acanthizidae; genus Origma; species Origma solitaria. The sequence goes on along the minus strand of VZRL01003545.1, from coordinate 219,682 downwards.
ATTCATTGTTTTCATCTAAAATAGTGTTTTCCACCTTCCCAGTTTTCCCAGTCTCTTCTCATAGCTCTAAAAATCTCACATTCCCAGCCTACCATCTTGGCTTTCCTAATTTGAGTTCCTTGTTGAGGACAAATGTGACTGCACAACTTTTATTCCCAGCTGATCCCAGTTTTCTACCCCTTTAACTCACAGATTTTCACTCCCATTCTTTCCTAAGCCATTTATTGCTACCCTTTATTACCACAGGCTTTTACCTGGGGTTTGAACCTGTAAATCCACAAAAAACCCAACTTTAAATAGAACAGAAGGAATGGTGGCTTGCAAAACAAAGTGTGTTTGTAGATATATAAATGAAATAACACATTTACATTCTTAAATTGAATATATGAGTATATGCATATTGAGGATATAACATTCAGTTTAATGGCTGTTTTATACATGAGTTTATATGTATTTAATGTGGCAAATTGTAAGATTTTGCAGTCTGTGTATTATTTCAAGAATTACCCACAGAAAGCCAAAGCATTTTGATAATACATTTTATAAAAATGCTCAAAGAACTGTGTCTTGTAGATAATACACAACATTATTCCAGCCCAGTTCCCATTGAAATCTGTGGGTGGTGTGTTTTCCTGGCTGTCAAATTAAAAACAAATGTTTGGAAGAAGAAATAAATTAGGATTAAGTCTGCAGCAAATATTGAGTAGTGCTGTTTGGCCTTTCAAGTGTAAAATCATTGCAAGATTAAAGCAATTTGGACATGCCAAACCTTCAGACTCCAGGGTTTTTTCTGTACTTTATGAAAAAGATACAATCAAAATGAATGGCTGTGAGCAGTGTGCTTCCATTACTGTAATAATGTGGGATCAGCTCCATTTCCCATCTCCCATGGTATTTTTAAAAAGATGAGTTAACAGGGAGGTGGAAAAAGGAAAACTGCTGAAGGTCTCAGAGTTGCCAAGTGGCAGAAGCAATGTTTGCAGCAGAGATGAGGTGTTATTCCCCCCAAATTGCTCTTTTGATGATTTCCATGTTAAAATTTAATTAGCCAGACTGAATCTTTGCAATATTCGACATGTTCGTTAGTCATACAGTGTGAATTACAAAAATAATTAAATAATAATAATAATATCAATTACAGTGTAGCAAAAACAAGGAGTAAAGGCGTAAAAACAAGAACATTTTGCATAGGTCACCCTTGCAGTGCATGTTCCTGAAATCACACATAGATAAAATTAAAACAATTTTTACACATGGTGGGTTTTTTGGTACAAATGTACGGAAGGTTTTACAATATTCTGAAAATTCTAAATTGCTTTGAATAAGCTTTTTATTAGCAAGGAAAATTACAGTTATGGGATGTCTTCTAGGATAAACTGACTAAACTTGAGCTTCCCAGTGGACAAAGAGGAGCAAAGAATCATGGGCAGAGAATAGTTGTTCACATTAGGTTTTGACTTAAAAAATGTGAATGGAAAGGAGTATACGAAAAAAATAAATAGAAGGAAGTGGTTTGTCATTAACAATATGAAGAAATTTAAATTAGAACCAATTTAAAAAGGAAAAGAGAGAGTTGATGCACATTTAAAGACAGTGAACATTTAGGAAGATCGTGAGGAGAAATCAGTGCATGCTAGGAGGTTATTTTGGGTGAATAACACTGCATTCCACAGTTGGTTTTCCTGTAGACAGGAATGAAATGTAAATGGACAGGAAGTCCCGATTTTGTGTTTCAGACAGTGCAAGTTTGCATCATTTTTTAATGAAATAGTAATATTGTAGTGTATCTGTAAAAAATTAAAATGTTATAAATTCTGTTTCAATTCAGGTGTGAAATAGAATACCTGATACTGTCAAGATTTCCCATTCAAAACTATAAAAAAATATAAACTTTAAAAAAGTTCCTCAGTCCAGAGAGTCTCCCGACCTTGTTTCAATGCAAATTTAAAACAGAGTATTTGATACAGGTTTCCTATTAAAAAGTGTAAACTGTAAAAGTTTCAACATAAAAATGGAAACCTATGGTGACACTTTATAAAACCTTACTGTTTCAGGTCTCTTGCACCTGATTGGTTTTCACAAGAGCTGAAATGAAGCCCAAAGTGATATTGAGGAAATTCAGGGATGAAGTTCCTTGAGGCTGCCAAAGCAAGCAAACCCTAAGCACATATTTAGGACCAAGTCCTGGCCCATATGAATTCACGTGGATCTTGCATTATTTCAGCATTTATTGGTGTGAAAGATGAATTCAGCTCATAACTATGACCATTCTGCCTTGTGGATACATAGATTATATTGTGCTGTGCTCAGGGTGTTGTAGGTGCAGAAAAATGACAATGAATTGTTGAGCAGCAGACATTTCCCCCAGTGCCATTTTTCACATGTGCTGGGGTTCCATATAAATGGTTTATGGCAGGTCTGACTTCTCTGATCTCTCTGATCCTGGCTCTGTGGTAATTGCTCTGCTGGGACTCAGCCCTGTGCAGATAGGAAATGAAATTATTTTGGCCCCTTAATCCCAGACTCTTAAGAACAATTCTTAACGCTGTGAACTGCAGCTATTCCTAATGGTGTCGAAGTTCAATTCAAAGGTGTGTGAAACTTGGAAGATCTTTCAAAGAGTTTGGAAAGTTAAAAAATTAGAGGACATGGACACTGATGATTTGCAAGAAGTTCAAGAGCAAAACCTTGGCCTGATTGCTCTGCGTTGTTGTGATCCAGTGCAAGAAGTGCTTCCAATTTTAAAATATTTAAATTGCAAATATGAGGCTATGGCCAAAAATATTACAATTAAGCCATAGGTCAAGTCAGAAGTCAAACTATGGATCAAAGAAAAGACAAAAAGTGGTTTTAACTTGTGTCCTTTGCTTGTCCTGTAATTGTGTGTTTGCACTGCACTGAAGGATTTAAGCACCTTATTATCAGTTGTTTTTCCTGGGATCTAGGCTCTCCTGTTCCTTCAGTGCTCTGGAGATTGGGGACATGGGAATTACACAGAGTGGGATTCTGGAGTGAACTGCTGAGGAGTGAATTCTGTCGAGAGGAGTGTGGGAGTTGGTAAAGCTTGGATTTCTGACGTTGCTGGATTGCTGCTTTCAAGTGTGACTCCTGTAGCTTCCCATTTATTCAAAAGAATCAGGTTTCTATAGTTAGAGTTAAATGAAGGTTATTATTTAATCTAAATTTAAAAGTTTAGATAACTGAAAGCAAACCCAAACAAACCTGGAAGACACATTTCATTAAAAAAACCCAAAAGCAAAGCAACCCCACCCCAAAAAAACCCACCCCAAACCATTGGACACTTTTGTTCTTTTTTGTAAATTCCTCTGAGATTTTGAAATGTGAACACAGAATAATAGAAGTCTTTTCACTTTCATGGTTCTGATATATGCAGGAAGGGACCTTAAAGCCCATGCAGTGCCACCCCTGCCATGGGCAGGGACACCTTCCACTGTGCCAGGCTGCTCCAAGCCCCAATGTCCAACCCGGCCTTGGACACTGCCAGGGATCCAGGGGCAGCCACAGCTTCTCTGGGCACCTGTGCCAGGGCCTCACACCCTCACAGGGAACAATTCCTTCCCAATATCCCATCCAGCCCTGCCCTCTGCCATGGGAAGCCATTCCCTGTGTCCTGTCCCTCCATGCCTTGTCCCCAGTCCCTCTCCAGCTCTCCTGGAGCCCTTTAGGAATTAGAAAGGGCTCTGAGCTCTCCCTGGAGCCTTCTCCTCTCCAGGTCAGCACCCCCAGCTCTCCCAGCTCACAGATCCGTGTGAACATGAGATGCCCTTCCAGGTCTGGCTGCATAAACCATTTCCCACCACTTTGCCCCATAGAAATGTTTGCAGGAGTCTCCTGCTCAGCTGATGTTGGACACACCCAAGGGGTGAGAGTTCACACGCAGTTCAAAGGAGCTCTTCAGTCCTGGCCACTTTACAGTGCTGGGAGACCAAGCAGATTCCTTTTGCCGTGGGGTGGAGCCAACAGAGACCCAAACTCCACTTGAAAACACAGTGGCCTCATTATTTTTGTAGGGCCTGCCCTATCAGCTTATCTCTGGTGTCAAAGCAGAGTGTGCTCCGCCCGGAGAAAAAAGAAAATCATTACCAATTAATTATGTCAACTTTTGCAGGAAATAAGCAATTAGGACTTGCACATGGGGGGAAAAAAAAATCGATGATGCCAGTCAAGTTCCACAACAATTAGTGCTGGGAAGGCAGGAGCAGGGACAAGGAGGAACAGCCTGGAGCTGCCAAAATGCTTAAAGGAACAATGGGGGAAAGCGCTTCTGACTCTCACAGCCTCCAAAAACCCATGGCTGGAAGAAAAGAGGAGGTGAGCAAATAATTTAAAATCCCTGGGAAACCAACAGTGTAGGATTTTCTCATGAGGAATCAGACACTTCAGAACAAATATAGTGTCATAGGAAGCCTAAATGCTATAATAGCTACAATGGTAATTTATATTTTTTTCATCACCTTGATCATGTTAAACATTCTTTTGTTTGTGCTGGTGTTTCAGGAATGTAAATCACAAGCTCACCTACACATTGAAAGTTTCTCAAGCATATATTCCTTGCTATATCAAAATATGGCAGGTGTTCCTGTTCTTTTTGTTTTAAACTGCTTGACTCCTCCATTTCCAGCATACACTCTCTGGCAGCCTTTATGACTTTTTTTTCATTTTCTCATCCCTATCTTTTCACTTTAGTACATTATTTCCTCTTTCTGAGTCTCTCCTAGCTCATTCAATCCCATCTGCCCCTTAATTCTATGTTTTTAAGCAAATTATCTCCTTTGGTCATAAGACACAAGTGGCAGCTTTGACAGAACAGTAATGTTACCTGATGTTTCACTTTCAAAACATTCTGCTTTGACTTCCTCTAAGTTTCTTAAAGAAGTGTTTGAACTGATCATTTTTCCTTAAAAACACCTAGAATGGAGCTACTGTCTTAAATCTGTTTTGCAGAGCTTTCAGAAAATTAGCATTGATAATTGATAAATAAGTGGGGATTCATAAATCATAGCTAGATCTAGAGGAAACCTGAGAAATATTCTGGGTGTAAGTTCTTCTAAAAATTAAATAGTATATTCAAGCTTACATGTGCATTCTCACAGGTCTGGGCTCCTTTTCTTTCTTTCTCTTTCTTTCTTTCTTTCTTTCTCTTTCTTTCTTTCTTCCTTCCTTCCTTCCTTCCTTCCCTCCTTCCTTCCTTTCTTCCTTCCGCACCATTCCTTCCTTCTGCACATTCCTTCCTTCCTTCCTTCCTTTCTTCCTTCCGCACCATTCCTTCCTTCTGCACATTCCTTCCTTCCTTCCTTCCTTCCCTCCTTCCTTCCTTCCTTTCTTCCTTCCGCACCATTCCTTCCTTCCTTCCCAAAGACAAAATACTAATTTTTGGAATTCTAATCACAACACACTCAGGGATGTAAGGGCATCTATCTGGCAAAAAAAAAAAAAATAGCCCAAAACACATAAAATAACCTGAGTTAATAAGGTCGCGGTGTGGAACTGCTCATCTGCATCAGCTGCTCCAAGGATGGCAAATGGTTAATCCTTTATCTCTGGTGATAAGCATTAAAATAGATATAGATATAGATATAGATATAAAAAATAAAGATAATGTAAAGATAATGAGAAAAAAATTTCTCAGCAATATTACAGTTGTAAAATGGGATATAACTTATTATTCCTATCTCTTTGGGTTTGTGTGAATGCCTGGAAGACATTATCCTCCTGTCTGTTTATCCTGAGATTTTCAGGAAGAAGAGACTCCTTGGTGTCCCTCAGCCCTCTGGATGTGATCACCCTTAATGATCCAAATTTATAATTTCCTCCTGGGAGGGACTGTACCACAGATCTCCCAAAGAAAAACAGAAAAAGAGATGGGATCATGAACTAATTCTTCCTAAGACAAAGCCAGAGCTGCAGTTTGCAGTAACAGCAGCCAGGGTGTTCAGCACAGTGGTCTGTGTCTCAAATCTGTGTCTCACCTGTGACATCTTCATCCTGCCCAAAAGGTCACCACGGGACTTTGACAGCTCACCTTGTGCCCAGGAGAAATGGATGGTTTTGTTGTCAGGGGGAAAAAAAAAGAAAAAGAAAAAAAAAATTAGGTTTAGCCTGTTCAGGGGAAAATGACAAATAAAAAACAACAGCAAACAAACAAACTCACAAATAAAAAACAAACAGCAGGAGAGAGTAACATAGACAAAATCTAAATGTTTACTTCCCTCCCCCCAAAAAAAGAAACATTGGGAAGAAATTGGAGAACTGGCATAATGTTGTCTCCTGTTGGAGCTGGAACTAGGAGTGCTCAGTGGATTTAGGAAAGAAACTCTCAGTTGGACACACAAGAGCACTTCCATTTCATACCTCCTTGCAGTGAGCAGAACTCCTCAGCCCTGCAGCCCTAAAATCCAGGTGTCTGCACATCCTTTCCTAAACTGCTGAGGATTTGGAAACTTTTTGCTGTAGGAGGTGAGAAAAAAAGACAATACCTTTACTGCCATTGGTGCTGCTGTTGGTAGATAATATTAGTAAGTTGATAAATAATAAGTTTGTAGATAATTAGAATAAGAAAAAAACATTTTTAGTTATGCAGTTAACAGTTTCACAAAAGGGTGTTGGGGAAAATAGCTGCACATACACCTCCTTCTGCCCCTAATAAAATGTTTATAAGTGTTGGGAGTGTGGAATTCACACTTTCAAACTTCCAACTTTTAAACTTTCCCCTAGGAATCTTTTCTTCATGGACCCAACAGACTTTCCTTCACTCACTACACCACACTAAGGAGTCCTGAACTCTTAAACTAAAGAGATAGAGCAGTTTTATGAAGTTTTAGGGTTTGGGGAGAGTCAGTGCAATATACCATGGAATCATCCCAGAATCTCAGAATGGTCTGGGTTGGAAGGGACTGTAAATCTCATCTTATTCCAACCCCTGCCATGGGCAGGGACACCTTCCACTAGGCAATATAAACATTAGAATTCTTTTTTACTTAAAGCCAGGGATTGTGTTAAGAAAAACCAAGGGTTCTTACCTGTGTATCCTTCTGAAAAATGACAAATCAAAATTTCTTTCTTGCACATTCCACAGTAAGAAAAACTGAACCAGGAAGGCTGTGCTTTGGAATATCCACTATCATGAACTTTTGACAGGTATCCATTATGGAAAAGAGGAAAGAATGTCAGACTGGAACTTAATGGATAAAAACCATTTTCAACATCTCACATAATTTGATTTATTTTTCTCTTTCAAGTGAAGTGACATCTCCCACATTTTAAAAATTATTTCCAGAATATTGTGGGCCATACAGCAGACGCCAGACACTGCTGAGAAAAAAAGCCACTTGCAAGCAAGTCATGAAGAGAAGTTTTGCCTCTTTTTTTCTGCTCTTCCCCATCCCCACCACTACTGTTTCTGACAGCACAGCTGGCTCCTCAAATTCCAGCACAGGAGATCCTTCTCATGTTGGGTTTTTGCATATTCTAGCTGTAGCTCTTAGGAAGCCACCCCTGAAGCTGTTCACACTGACTTGGAATTAACTACAAAGAGAAATCTTCCAGACAGACACTCCGAGCTGTGTCAGTGGGACCTGCTGGAGTTTTCCCCACACACACACTTAGGAAAGGAAATCATCCAAGCCACGTTGCATTGGGATTAGCGCCTATAATGACTCTGTAAGGTCATTAAATCATATTGAAATAAGAGAAAAATGATACCATTGTAGATTATTGTTACAGCCCATGGTTCTGGAAATGTCATAGGATCACAGATTTACTGCATCACAAGGATTCATTGAGGTTGGGAAAAGCCCTCCCAGCCCACGGAGCCCAAGCTGTGCCCATGCTCACCTTGTCCCCAGCCCAGAGCACTCAGTGCCACCTCCAGCCCTTTCTGGGACATCTCCAGGGATGGGCACTCCAAAGCTCCCTGGGCAGCCCTGCCAAGGCCTGAGCGCCCTTTCCATGGAGAAATTCCTGCTGATGTCCACCCTGAGCCTCCCCTGGCCCAGCCTGAGGCCGTTCCCTCTCCTCCTGTCCCTGTTCCCTGCGAGCACAGCCCGACCCCCCCGGCTGTCCCCTCCTGTCCGGCGCTGTGCAGAGCCACCAGGTCCCCCTGAGCCTCCTTTTCTCCTGGCTGAGCCCTTTCCCAGCTCCCTCAGCCACTCCTCATAGGATTGGCTCTCCAGAGTCCCTTCATTGCCAAAAGATTTACAAGGGAAGTTTTTTCAAACATACAACCTCTTCCTGCCATTGTGTCTAAACTTATAGTTTTATTTCCTTTTCCATACAGGCAAGGTTCATTCAATGCTGAAAGTCATTCATAAAGGCACGGTTTTGTGCCTTAAAAAAATGTTTACATTTATTTTATATTTTAAAACCATCAATGGCAATGCCATTTTAATCCCAGGTTTTTATTTCTCGTGCCTGGCATTTCTTGTGCAGCAAGAATGGTATTTCCTGCAGACAGAGGAGTTCTTTCTGAGCTCCAGACCTGTACTCTGTTCCTGCATATTCACACATTAATGCCTGAGTGTGCACACACCTGCTTACGACATCCAGATGTATGTGGTTATATCCACACACTAAAAGAGAAAATCATTTAGGCAACAGTTAATTTGGGGAAAAAAAAAAGCATACTTTTTACTTTTTTTCAAATCCTGACAAATAATTGTGTAGGTTGGTGTTCACACTTGGGATTTATTGCCTGGCTGAGGGGAAGGTGGAGGGAAAAACCTTCTCAAATGGCATCTGGATTCAGTCTGTGTGTTTTAGACTTATTGCAAGGTGAAGAAAAGGCTGAGGAGAGCAGCTGGCACACATCTAAAGACATTCATATTATTATATTTTATTATACTGATTCGGTCTTTAAACCAATAGATTAATGACCACGAAGACTCCGAGGTATTTTGATGAATCTCAATTTCCAAAGTGACCCCGTTAGCGATCCCTGCCCGGAAACTTTCAGTGGATATCATGTTTTCTCTTTCACCTTGTGAAAAAGGGATTTTATAAGGCAGTGTCCCTAGGACAAAGTTTCTAAAATTAATTAAAGAGGCATGGATTTTAAAGGCAGTCAACTGTGCAAGGGTAAAGAACAAGGGGCAAGGCAGAAGGTGAAATGTATCATTCCAAGGAAAATTTCAGGGAGTGTTAGTTCATAAGAACAGCAAAAAAAATATGTACCAAACTGAATTATGGCTTTGGATCCCAGCCTGGACAAATGCCAGCAGTGAAGGAGACACTGACCTGAATTTGGGTTTATTTGTACAATAAATTTTCTTGCCCCTGCTCCCATCTGATTTTGTCGAAGGAAAAAGTGTTCAGCTGAACACAGGCTCCAAGCTGTGGGATAAGTCAGGAAACAGTGCAGGCTATGTTAATATAACCCTTCACTGATCCAGCAATTCTGAGAGCCCATCTTTAATAAATTCCTAGGCCAGAATAATACCAATAAACACTGAAGGAATAAACTAACGGATCCTTGTGCTGGCTCAATATTTAACACCAACACTGGCTTGAGAAGGACTTCAAATTATCATAAAATACAAGAATTTTCCCTTGTTTATAAGCATGCCTATGTTTATAAGAATTTTCCCTTTTGTATTTCTTAAGAAAAAATTTTGTAGAGTCTGCTCAGATGAAGGAATATTTTTATGACTGATGTCACTAAAATCCATGAAAACTATGCCCATTTTTTGACTGAGGAGAAAAAAAGCTTGGCAATCTTTGAAAAGTTTGATTTCTCTCAAAAGGAAGAAAATATTTCCTCTTAAAAGAAGAAATACTTTGTACAGAGATATGCAACAGTTGTTGTCCTATCTATGAATAATACTAATGTTCCATATTGCATTTTTTCCTCAAAATTAAAGCTTTTTTCCTGTTTAACCATTCGCTCCAACATGTATTTATATTTATAGCACAATGTCAGTGATACAGAACAGAGTTGGGGTCACTCACTTTCTGCTCCCGCTGAAGTCACCTCTTCTTTCCCCTGTGCAAAATTGGAAAGTCTGAAAGAGGCTGATATGGGAAATTTCATTTTAATGATCTGAATTTCATTTTAATGATCTGAATTTCTTCATCAACCTGAAAGTCTATTATTCTTGTGGGTTTTAATGCTTTGGATACTTAAAGTCATTAATCTCACTGTTTTATGGCAGAAATAAAGGAGAAAAAATATGAACTGTTACTTTGCATAACTGTTATAGATTTTAGAGAAGTTCTTTCTCCCTTTCTGACCTCTGCGGAGATAGAGAAAGTCACCTGAGAGCTGATATTTGATAAAAAAGTCATTTTTAGGAAGAACTTGTATTTGGCACATATCTGAGAAGTTTGACAAAAGGTCTTTTGAAACATTTAGAATTGCAGATTGATCATGAAATAAAAACATAAGGATATGTATACATAGGTCTGAAATGAAATGGCCCCAAATTGCCCCATGGGAGGTTTAGATTGGATATTATGAATAAATTCTTCATGGAAAGGGCTGTAAAGCATTGGATGCGCTTCCTGCTTCCATTCATTCCATCAAATAAATTGTGGAGCTCACCACCTTGCCCCCTTCCTTTATTTTTTTTTTTTTTTTTGTATGTGATTAAAATCTGAGCATCTGTAGCTACTGGAGTGTTGTTATGAGATATGGTTAATAAATATTTGTAAACCAGATTTTTTCAGTGCATTGTCCATAAGACATTCATAAGCCATCCTGATTTAGCTGTGCAGTCTGATGTCCATTTTTCTTCTGAAGTTATATGGATACAGCCATTAAGGGGAATATTACCTCACTTTGAGTAGAAAACATCATTTTTCCTTAAATTTATTCACTGGGAGTGTTTTTAGCAAACCAAAGCCAGCTGGCACTTTAAGGTTTAGCAGACATTTGCTCTTGCATCACTTCTCCTTGTCAAACCATGAGACTGAAAAACCCACCCAGGAATGCACCAAGTCCTCGTCAAGGAGCAACACAAATTCCCAGACACGAATTCCCAATTTCTCCTCAAAGAAACCTAACATCTCAGGGTTTTCTTTTCAAAGTTGCTGGCCACTCACAGAACACTTTTCACTGCAGAATGCAGATGATAAACTAAGATACACAATGAAATCCCTTCCTTCTTTGCCCAGAATTTGGCTTTCGGATTGGTGTGGAGCAAGGTGTGTTTCAGGAAGCAGCAGTATGATAAAACCCTGGACTCCCCATCCCCTCCAGAGCCCTGCAGTAAACAGATTTACCTATAAACCAAAACCAAGGGGCTTCTGATGACCTTTTCTGGTGGGACAGTCGCTTTTTTATGTCTTGCAAACAACAGCACTGACAGGATTCCTTTCTTAGAGCCTCAGCTTTTCCATGTGTTCATGTGACACTGGTCCTGCTCTCTGTGCTATGTTACAGATGCCAGACAGCTTTGCTTTCTAATGAAGTTATCTTTGTGTTTTATCCTATGGAGTCATGGAAAGCTGGAAAGGATCTTCAGGATCATCACATCAAATCTACCTACCTGCCTACTAAACCTTATGATGAAGTGCCACATTGTTTTTTGGACACTCCCAGGGACGGGGACTCCACCACTGCCCTCTTTAAGTGAAGACTTTTTTCCTAAAATCCCACCTGGGCTCCTCCTGGCACAACCTGGGGCTGTTTCCCATGTTCCTATCTTTAGCTGCCTGGGAGGAGAAGAGGCCAACTCACAACCTCCTTTCAGGGAATTTTAATTCCACATCACCATTTCCACTCTGAGTGGTACAGATAATCTGGAAAGGAATGAATCTCATTTCCATTCACCTTTTTGTTTGGATGCATTAGGTTAGAAGCACTTAATTATCAGGTCTACTTACTTTCATATTATTGCTTGTGCTCGGTGTGGGATAGAGAAAGAAATCAGTGGGGAAAAGGAGGAGTCATTCCCATGCACGGTTCCCTAATGGAGTAGGCTCAGGAGAATCCCTCATGGCAACTCCACACCTTCAGAAAATGATTGCTGTCCAAGTGCATCCGAGTATCACTATCCTGATACAATTTTCTTGGTCCACAGGGTAAATATTTGATTTAATGGAGCAGCAAATTTAAAATGCCAAATGTCATTTCCTTCTCCTCCCAATAGTCTGAGGCTTACTCACTGCACTTAATTTTCCTTTCTGTTCAAATGCAGTGAAATACAAATCTGAAATCGAAGGTAACATCAAGAAAGAAATGCACAGCAAACCTGAAACCCAAGAATATCAGTTTGTTTAATCCACATGTATCTTACCAAAAAGTAAAATTTCCAAGTATTTCATATACTGAGATGTTTGAATCATAGCACCTCCCAAGAGAAGATGCTTTTCATTTTGAAATGAAGGGGAAAAGAAATCTTAGAAGACTGAGAGGAGGGAATATATAAACATATATGAGTGTATCTAAATATTTTTCCTTTCCTTTCCTTTCCTTTCCTTTCCTTTCCTTTCCTTTCCTTTCCTTTCCTTCCCCTTCCCCTTCCCCTTCCCTTTCCCCTGATTTGCAACTGTCATTTTAAATCAGTGACCAAAATCAGCCCTTTTAGACTTTTTTCCCCTGAGGGAAAAATACTTTAAAAAACTTTTAAAAAATATTTGAAAAATTTTTGCTTGCTCACTCAGCCACTCTGAAGGATTGCAGCCCGAGCCCTTCTCATCTTTTCTCAAGCTTTAATACTTAAACTCCCATCCCAAACTCCATCCTTGTTTATACCAGAACATGCTAAAGATTTTTAAAGTGTTTCTCAGATTGCTTTTACCTGTTCTTCGCTCACAAACCTGGCTGCTGGATTCTCCAACTTCGTGACAAAAGTCATGCCCTGCCTTAATTATTCAGTAGCATAGCATTGTTTATTCCTTGACCTCACGTCTTACGGTGAAACTGATTTTCCCACATCAGTTTGAAAGCACCTCCCTCAGGCAATATTCTGGACATCAGAAATAAAGTTCAAAAAATTCCACTATAAAATGGCATTGGGAATGCTGAGAGTACCTTTGGACAAGCAGGCTGAGAAAGGAAAGCTCTGAGCTGACAGCTCTGGCAGTTCCAAAAGTTGTGTCTGGAAATGGGAGCAAGAAAAATCCTGCAAGGAGAAGAGAGGAAGCAATACTGAGCTTTGTCTTAAGTTATGCCAGGTTGTATTTTCACCTTTCATTAACTGTGCCTTCATACTGGGACCAAATGCTAAAAATATCTTTTGTATTTTCTGAGCAGCTAAAACACACCCAGCAAAGTGCTGGAGGCACCTGCCTCTGGTGGATTTGGGGGTGTAGGATATCCCTGCCACTGTCCTGAGCAACAACCTTCTCTTTCATCTCCTTTTCCCTCCGTTCTCCACAGTTCTTCCGCCCCAGATCCACCCCAATCCCTCTCTCCCCACCAACAGCCCTTCTCCTACACACCCAGCATGTCTTACACAGCCCCTCTTCTTGACAGCATAAATTTGTTTTGTGCAGGTCTGTACAACACTAGCATTCCTTCCGTGTCCAGCTTCAGGACAGTGTTTAGCTGCAGGCGCAGTGATTTCCCCAAGGCAGTGCTGAGTTTGGCACTGAGAACCCAAATCAGGTTTGTGTCTCTGTGCCTTTGTCTCCTTTCCCCTTACGATCCAAATTTGGCAAGGTCCCTCCTTAATCTTGAGGCAAAACAAACCCTCTCTCACTCCACGTCTCCTCAGCAGTTGGGTGACTGACCAGGTTTGTTCTGCTCAGGGGCAGGTTTTCATCCTCAACGTTCTTTTTAAAATATTCCTGCTTTAAATTTTTTTTTTTTTTTTGCATTGGAAAGGTTCTTGACCTAAAAGCAGATGTTCTCCTTCCACAGACCCTTAAACAGCGGTGGGATTTTCCCAGTTTTCTCAGTTTCAGGGAAGATCTGTGACTCCTTGAGTACTTGGAATAGATCTGATTGTTTTATTCCTTTGTTGTACTCATTCAGTTCAATAAAATCATTGTTGGCAAAAAACCCTTCACGTACAAATTGATAAAACAGAGTATAAATTAAATTTTTTCCTATAACATCTATCAAATTACATCGTTTCTAAGACACTCTCTGATAGAAAAGAAAGGAAACAAGAAGAAAAAAAAGATTAATCACTAATTTTGCCTTTGATTCCTCATCTGTAACTGCTACTGGTTAAGGATTTTATGTATTCAGAACTGATCTTGAATTGTCTTCAGGGGGAGGTGGTGAAGACGCTGAAAACACTGAAGGTTTCAGTGACGTATTAAGAATCTGAGACTAAGATAGCAGTTAGTATTCACAGAAAGAAATTAGTATGAATAGAGACAATATTAGGCATTTAAAGGTTATTCAATAGGCAAGTTGTTAATGCCAGATTACTCCAGCTGGGGCCCAATCTCTGAGCTACTAATAGTAATTATATGAAATGATCCAAGAATCGAATCCATGGGAAAGACATTAGCGGAAATTCTTCCCTGTGAGGGTGGTGAGGCTCTGGCACAGGTTGCCCACACAAATTATTGCACATATTATCCTCTTGCATGATGAAGACACAAATTTTCAGGTGTAAAGTGCTAAATCTTTGCTCGTGAAATAGTGTAAGTTCTTTAAAATGGGAAAAAATACTCATTTAATTATAATTGGTGAATATATTTTGCAGACATTTTGGGAAAAACAGAAGGACTTGGACACATCTCATTCCATTTTTTCTCAAGTTTTACTGATTCCATGGAAGACTCTTCACATTTTAGAGAGGTAAAGCCCTCTCAATACAGCTGCTGCATTACTTGAACCTGATCCTACTGCTCAGCCCTGCCTACTTAGGCAGGCACAGATCTTGCATGTCTGAACACTTAATGGTGAGGTTGTAAATTCAGTTTTAATCAAAGGCACGGTAAAAGCAATACCCAAAAAAACCAGAGCAGGCATAAATGAAATATCAGCAAACAGCAAACAGCTCTCTTTTGGTGCTGACAGTCTGAACTTGCCTCAGGACTGCTCCTGAAACAACCAGCAAATAAAAAAGCAGATGTTCACAGACCTATTATTGCACTAATAAACGATGGATTTCACGAGAAACTTCCAGTGCTGATGGACAAATGAAGGAAAATCTGTTGAAAGACAAACATAATAATGAATGTGCTGTGCTAATGAATCATTGCTTGTAAGAGGCCATTCAGTCTTGACATTAATGATATCAAATGAGCTGTGGAATGTATATGAATTAAATTAGAGTACAATGACAGTTTGAGTATTTGGAGCTACATGACTCACTAAATTAAAAAGGAAGAGGTAAAAATGTGGATTTAGGCAGAAAAGGAGATAGCAAGAGATATAGAGAGACGGGTGCCATTCTTGCAGAGATCAGGTCACCCAGGATATTTTACTTTGTTAGGTACCGCACTGCCAAGTTAGAAAGTGTGCTTCTGTTTGAGTAAAGGGTTTGCAGGGCTGGTAAAAATATGAACCTGCCACTGAACTGGTCTGGCTGCAAGTTTTGTATCTTGTAATTTTCTCAGAAGTGCACAGAAAGGTTTCCCAGCCAATATTTTAATATATGGAAGAAAATGTTGCATTAAAAAAAAGAAGTGTATATATATAAAACCAGTATGTGGAATGCATTAGGTCGAATTTATTAAATGGACTGTTAAGTCCAATTAGAGTCACAAAGCCCAGCTCCTGGAGAGCTCTGTCCCAGCAGAGCCATTCCACGTGCACAGCGTGAGCTCTGTGTGTGCAATGACTGCAGGTGGCCACGGCTGCTGGTTTCAATCCTGGCTCAAACCTTTCCCTCCAATATAAGCTTTAATTTTTTTATAGTGTTTATCACTGTCTAAGGGTCACCAGGATGTTCAGGCAAGACTTGCCCGTGGTTAAACCTTGCTGGTTGATGAGATCTGATATTTAGTTCCTAAGCAGTTTGGATGCCTATTAAAGCATTTAAAACCTTGCAAAACTTTCCAAATGATAACAAGCTTACTTTAAATGAGAGCTGTTTTGGGGTTCTTGTGAGAGTTCTACACTATATTTACATTTTACATTGCATTCAGTGAAAACTGAATTCTCGATACGAACATCAGCACGACAATACTGGGTGTATTCACCAAAAAGGTGAATTTTCTGGCTCTTAGGGAATAAACCTTTCTACTATTTGTATTTCTATGTGCTGACATTTAAGGGTTTGATAGGATCATAGAAATATGGAATGGTTTGGGGTGGAAGGGACCTTAAAGCCCATTCATTCCACCCTCTGCCATGGGCAGGGACACCTTCCACTGTGCCAGGCTGCTCCAAGCCCCAATGTCCAGCCTGGCCTTGGACACTGCCAGGGATCCAGGGGCAGCCACAGCTTCTCTGGGCACCTGTGCCAGGGCCTCACACCCTCCCAATATTTGTTCTATTGAGAGTAACTGTGAGGAATAATTTTGATTCTGGTTCCAGATTGTCTGCAATGAGAATTCAGAGGAAATATCTACTCTGTGAACCTTTTCCCAGTTCTTCCTTTAGAAGTTGAGACTGTAGCTGGTCTTCAATATTCATAGATTTATAATACTTGAAGTGCCTATAACTGCTACACTTCACTCAAAGGCTACTCCAGATGAAAAACATCCGCTCATTTTGAATAACTTATTAGTTATTTTTTTTTCTCATGGCAAAAGGCTTTAATGATCATTTGCTGAGGAGAATTTCACAGCAGAGCACAGGTCAAAGCAGAGCTGAGGGCACAGCAATGAGGAAAGGGGAACTGCCTGCGATGTCTGTCCAACAGGATTGCTCCATACGGGAGCAGCACTGGAGGTGCACTGTGGAAGGCTTTGGCTTTCGTGAAAAGTTAATGAGAATCATACCTTGGAGGCCCCCAGGCAGCAGTGCAGGCTGACAGCTCAGCTATGACATGATCAACCACTCACCCACCACAGGCAAGTGAGCTGCAAGACATGAAATAATAATGTTGTGGCCAAGGCGAGCTCAAGGAAAGGGTCACGGCCTTGGGGACGAGGAGGAGACATCGTTTGTCAACAGATGACTTTTCAAAGGACGTTTCTGCAAGCATCCAGAACACCCAGGTACTGGCAGCTCTTTAAAAACATTGCTGAAACCATTACCTGACACAAAAAGTTTGAATGTTTATTTTTTGACAGTCCACAGACTGGAAGAGAGGCTATAGAGCAGTCAGGCTGCGGCCACTGCAGCAACCTTACTCTGTATTAAGGGAAAAATTACATCCTGCAAATCTCTTGAACGCTGAATTACTGTTCCTTTGAATTATGTCAAGCAGGATTTGTTCAGTCACTTGTTTTTTAAAAATATATTAGGATTATTTGTACAGGTACTAAACAATGCAGAAGGCTGAGGAACTGAGACTCCTTTCTTGCACTTATTTCATTTATAGCTAAACACGATGTGATTTAGGGCACCACTGAAAGCAGACCAGGCTCTGTAATAAACCTTGAACCTCTAAGTAGGCTGGCACATCCAGGGAAGAAATGCTTACTCCAGGTGAATTGGGATTTCATCTCAGCAGTGTCACACTGGGTTACTGTGGCAACAGGTCCTGTCTGTATCACACTCAGGGGCTCATTTTCGCTTCATTAATTACTGTCAGCCTGAATGTGACCACGATGATGCAACCCCAATGGTCACTGGCTGATTCTATCATGCCATAACCTGCAGCCAATCCAGTCACCTCACGGCACATTAAATTTGCTAAATTAACCCAAAAAATTCTACTGCCAAGGCTTTTAGGAATTCTTTGGTGTAACTTTAATGCATGAGCAATATGTGATGTGTGGTGGCTGTGTATGTTGGTAAAATTCTGCTGAAGCCACATGGCTCACAGGCAAAAGTCTTCTTATGTCATCGAAAAATCACAGCAAGATGAGGGATTCAAATCAAGGGAAACACCAGATGTGTTTTGTCAAATACACGTGTGCATTCTTACGCCACAGCCAAGAAAATACGCAAATTCCAGGGATGCTCATGTCTGTGCACATGGAACAGAGCTTATTCTGGGATGTTGGGACACACCCTGCTGGCATTCCTTGGCTCCTGGCCCACAGTGTATCCTGATATGTAGCAAAGCTCACTCCCCCTCACTGCAGTATGAGCTAAATTAAGCTGGAATACTTAAATATTTCTCTTTAAAAAATAAGTACTACTTATTTTTTATTTATATATGCTACTTACAAGAGAAAGTTTTCTGAGTATGATTTTTGAGTTAGACTTCCATTTTTTATTTTTTGCCTAGTAAGTATTTGAGGTCGCTGTAGACAGGAATGCAGTAACTATTGGAATCACACTGATGAGCACAAGTGCCATTCAGGAGTTCTAGGGATCAGCCTTCCTTGCTCTCGTGGTTTATCCCAGTTAGATATTGCACGGGATATTTATTTTCATGGGTACTTGTTCGCATGTCAGCAAAGTTAGGCCACATGATCACTCATATTGATCATTGGAAGACTCTTTTTAGTTTCTAAATTGAATTTCCTATTCAAATAGGGGGGAAAAAATCCAGTCATGCCTGGAATTAGGATTATCCTCATCCATAAAACAAAGAGACTTCACTCAGCAGTTTGAGTGAGGCACCCAAGAGAGTTTGCTGCTTGGAACGTCCTTTTAAAGCATACTTTTAAGATAAAGCAAATGGTACAAAGCCAGATATGTCTTAAACTTAATTAGAAAACTCATGCACTTAAAGTTGTTCTTAAAAGCCAAATAAATTCAAATAAATTGAAATCTACACACTATAAAATGACTTTTTTTTCACCCAACAGACTAGAGTAATTTCCAGTTAATGTTGGATTATGGCACCAGAGCATTTGAATCTTTACTTAACACGCTTGGTTTTGCAGGTCAGTTCTAATATCTTGTGATAACTGACTTCGATATCAGAGCAATTCTCTTCCAGAAGTTCTCTATCAAACTGTTTCAGATAATGAAATTCTCAAGTGCTTTATTTGATTCTGTAGCAGGAAAAAAATGTGAACAATAACTACTGTACATCACTGTGCGCATGAAGCCTTGTGTACAGTGCTTATCTCCTCATTCCAAGAAAATCCTGTGGAATGTGGAGTCCCAGAAAGGACTGATGAAAGCAATTACTGTGAAGAAACACTCATCAGATTAATATAAATCATAGACTATGAGAAAATCAGTGCAAAAAAAAAATGCTGGAAAAGAAACAAGGTAGGATGGCAACGATGATTATTAAGAAATTAGATTAGGAAATTAGGAAATTAAGGAATTAGATTAGGAAATATCTGTTTATCAGGTTTAATAGCCATACTGAAGTAGCAGTCAGTGAGCTTGAAAGAGGAGAGCTCAACACTGATTAAAATATTCACCATAGGACCATTGTGGGACTGTCACAAGAAGCCAAGACTTCACTAAATTCAAAAGACTGGATGCCAAAATAGCCAAAGAGAATATCATTCCCAAATTTGTAACCATATTTGGATGCTCTGTTTAACATCATGTTTTTTGTTTAAGCCTCCTTAGTTGCTAGAGGTCCCAATAACACTTATTCCAGCAGGACTTCCATGATACCTTCTTCCAGCAGGATTTTTAAATTTAGGACAATGCTTGGTCAAAACCAGGACTCTGCTAAGTCATTTCCTGCTGGGAATAATCCTCCTGGTGCCTCCAGGATCCCATTGCCCCCAGGACACAATGGTGGCTCAAATGTCACTCATTCTGCGCAAATCTTCACTCTCAGCTTCCCCAAATGGGAGCTGGCTACCCATGTTTGCACAAATAACTGTGCCATTGCAGGACACCAACGCATTTACTCGCCACAGAACATAATCAGCCCTGTGGGATGTGCTACTCAGTGTGCAACCTCGGAGTAAACAAACGGCACTCAGAAGTAAAGCTTTATAAAGGAAACCTCTCTGGGGTGAGAGCGAGGGGCACCAAGGCAGAATTAACATTCCTCCTCACCATTTATCCCAAAATAGGGCCAGTGGTACTGGTGAGACACAGTGGAAGAAATTGCCTTCCTCACATAAATCTCAGAAGGAATCCTTTTAAGTTGTGGAATTAAAACCAGTAACAGGGGAGATAAAAGCCAGCCATTTTGTTTCAAGTTAATCTAGCAAACCTCAGAGATAAGGCTTGACAAAAGAATGTCTTAATTGGAGTCTGGCATCTCCATCCTTTAGCAGCTGGGGGACTTTGTTCCTGCTTTCATTCCTTCCTGTATATTACACTTTGGAATCCCAATTACACTGCTAATGTAAATTAAAATGTAAATTAATCTGTTTACTAATGCAATTATGCAAAGGAACTCTGCTTCCACTTTAATACATTAAAAGGAGAAGAATTCTTTTAAATGTGTTGCATATGTTAGTTTTTATGATCCTGAAATAAATAAAAACTAATTAAAGAAAAGCTGGTAACACTGAAATCAGTGAGAAGCCGCTTCAGCAGGATCCAGTCCTACCTGATGATTGCCTTCAATAAGCACAGGTTAGAAAGGGATTTTTTCCTCCTTTAAACTACGTGTGTAGTTGGCTTCAGAGCTGTCTCATCCACCATCATTCCTCTACTCTAAGAACCCATTTATTTCTCATATTCAGATTCAAAATTCAAGATATGAATATAAGGGAAAGGATGCAGTGACACGTGCCAAGCTGCTCAAAAAATAAATCACAGCTTGGGATATTATGAAACAATAACTCAAGAGGTTAAATTGAAGGAATTATAGAATCATAGAAACAGTCTAGAGGTTTATTTGAAGGTGTTATAGAATCATAGCAACATTTAAGGTGTAAAGGATCTTTAAGGCGAATCCAACCATTAACCTAATGGTGCCAGGAGCATGTTCTAAGCACCACTTCTACACACTTTGAGCACTTCCAGGGGTGGTCCATTGGATTTTCTTCATAAATTAATGTTACGGATATCATACGGATGATTTCATTAGCAGTTTTTACCAGGAATACTAAAAGCAAAGAACAGACTCCATTGCTAATTCCGAATTTCTTAGATCTGCAGGCTGGGCACGTGAGTGGCTGCACTTCTGAACTGTAACTTGAATCTCACAAGG
This sequence comes from Origma solitaria, assembly GCA_013397895.1. NCBI lineage: Eukaryota > Metazoa > Chordata > Aves > Passeriformes > Acanthizidae > Origma > Origma solitaria. The sequence goes on along the minus strand of VZRL01003545.1, from coordinate 198,677 downwards.
GCTGAGAATTTACAGTCTCATCTGAACACCATGATCCAGAAAACCATCAGTTCCTCTCAGTCTGCAGATGACACTGCAATTCATGGGAATTTTCTCGTTTGACTCTTTTTGTAAAGATGTAGAATTTTGGAGGCAAAAGAACCAGGTTTCCTGGAAGTTACCATCCATGCACAGCCATGTTCAGCGGAAGTGTGTGCTGGACCACTGCTTATGGTCAGGTCTCTGAATCATGGAATTACGGAATCATTAAGGCTGGGAAAGACCTCCAAGCCCATCAAACCTTTGGCTAAACCCCACTGTGTCCACTAAACCACATCCCAAAGCACCACGTCCACTTGCTTTTTGAGCACTTCAGGGATGGTGACTCCACCACTACCCTGGGCTGCTCATTCCAGTGCTTGACCATCAGTAAAGAAGTTTTTCCTAATATCCAACCTCCCTTGGCACCACTTGAGGCCATTGCCCCTCTTCCTACCGCTTGTTACAGGGTTGAAGCAGCAAAATGCTTCAGGGAGAAGAAATGATGGGATTAACTGTTCTGGCAACTCCATGGGAGACAGCATTTACTGCACTTTAATCAAAGGCCTCCAAGGCTGGAATGGATTTAATAAATTAAAATATGGTAGTTGTAGGTAATTTTAGCAGTTTGCTTCCTTATGAACATCTTTTCAACCTTGTCAACATCTTTCTGTTGGCTTTCTTTAACTCAGAGATTTCAATTCATTTCAGAAAGTGGAAGACCTGTGTGAGGAAGGAGACAAATTAGGCAAAACTATAACAATAATTTTAAAAAAATAACAAAATCTTTTTCTATGAAACAAAACAAATAGTAGCAGGTGGCTGGCCATGCATACTCAGCCTTTTATTAAGTCTGATTAATTTTGCTTTGAAACAAGAGTTTTCTTGTTTTTACAGGCACTTTAAAACACAGCTGCATATTCACCAGGATCAGTAAATGTTAATAATTGTGAATAATTTTCTTATTGAGGCTTTTAATTCCTTAAGTTGAATGCCCTTATTATGAGATAATTCTGTGTATCCTGCCCTTTATTAACCTCTTGCATTAATCAGCATCTGCACTGCTGTTTCAAATCCTCCCTTCCTGGCCTCCAAGGTAATGAGATAACCTCTGCTCTGCTCCCATTAATCCTTCTGGACTTTTCCAAGAAGGATTTCTGCTCATCCAATGCAAGTAAAGCAACGCAAGGATGTCTCCATCTGTTAAACAGTGGCCTTTTATCTCCAGCCTTCCTGTAGATCATCTCCAGAGCTTTTCTCCTGGAAATCCATATTTGGAGAAAGGAGCAGCCATTTCTCCATAAAGTCCAACACATGTTTATATTTCCTATTATGATAGATTTAGTGTGAGGCATTCCTATGACTTTTCCTTCATGTAGGGATAAAGAAAATTCCTGCGTTACTCCAAATTCCTACAGTGTGCAAGAGCAAGAACAGGAGGGCAAAGAATACTGTGGATTGCCTTCTCCCCATTGAAAATGCACTGTGCAAACAGTATAGAATAAACCAAACCAGAATTTATGCACACTGTAGGGCTTAGAGAGCCATTCCAGAATGGCAGAGCTGTACTCTATTAACTGTTGCTTTTACAGAAATCATTCTCATATTTAGTACTGATCAATTAAGCATGTTTCAGTAAAAACCACTTCTTTAGTCAAAGAAAGATCTGAAGCACTCCTTGATATTTTGCCTGCAATGCACCACGGATTTTGACATGTTGGATAACTTGGAAAAAAAATTTAAATAGCTCTGATCTAACCTCATATTATGGATCAATATTTGCAAGCAACTAAACTACAGATTCTAGTGTTAATTGTATTTTATTTAGCTGTTATATTTGATGTCAGTTTTTTTTCCTGTTGGAAAAGTTTAGGGTAAATCTCACCAAAACTCGGGCACGTTCGTACTCCATATATTTGTATTACTGAGCAGAATTTCTAAGCACAAGGAAAGTGCTGTGAGATAATTGTGTCTGTACCCCTGATTTGATTGTTTTGGTGGGAACAGCAATTGATTCCCAAAGGATTGTGTCCTGTGTGCCTTCCAAGAGGCCATCACCTCTCCAGAATGCTAGCAATCCTAGAAGACAGACATCTACATGTTTAGGCTGTGTGAACAAAACATTATTTAGGTGCTCAGCAAATCTCCACAGCTAAAAAGGCCCACACCAAAACCTACCTTGATAAAACCAACAGCCAAACCAAACAGGAATGTTACAAAGGCTCCAAAAAATGCCAGCACGAGAGACAAGCTGATGACCTAAAGTCGGAGCACAGCACGATGCCGTGGTCCAGGGGCTGTAAGGATAAATCACAAATGCTTGCATGCATAACATTTGTAAAACAGGTAGCAAATTTGGGGCATAGCATTTTAGCTTGCAGCTCTCCAAAGCAGGCAGCACATCTTGGCACACGTACAGGAGTGACCTCAAGCAGACTCAGCAGGAGCACAAGGAAATCCCAAATATCACCGGGAAAGCCTTGGGAAGCTGCCTGCTTGCTGTACCCCTCACCTGTCCCCTATCCTCGGGAAACTGCTCCCACTGACCTCAGGACCCTGAGGAACAGGTGGCAGGGGAGCACAACAGCAACAGAAAATGGTGGAATTGTACTTGTTCCTGCCATTGTGAGAGAACCAATAACAATTCCTGGATTAAACCTAAAGGACTTCATTAAAATGTGGAAATTCTAGTCTTAGCGTGGGACCTGCAGCTCTTAAGCTCACATGGATTTCATCTGGACTTGACCTCAAAGCCTCTCTTTAGTGTTTGGATCCAAGCATTGGTGAAGAATCTGGACAGTCCAAGCTGTAATTTCCAAAGCAGCATTATGCCATAATCCTTTGATCCTGGAAATTAGCTGCCTTTTCTTTTTCCCAGTTCTCTTATTGCTCCCATTCCAACCCCAGCATTCTCCACTGCTCTGTGGCACCCAATATTACTTCACAAATTCTGCTGTGCTGAGCTCCGGAGCAGAGTCCTGCACAGTCTCTCCTACCTAACCCCGAGGTCAGGCAGTAACCAACTCCAGCTGCTTCCCAGTTTGTTTTTGAGCATCCCCAGCAAGCCCAGATCTCTGCTTCCACCGTGCCCTGCAGACAGCTGAGCAGCTCGGTGCGCTCTTTAGAATGCACCGCCAGCTAATCAAAGTTTAATATCAACTACAGAAACCATCTCAGAGTGAAGAGCAGCGCAGCATCACAAGCACTCCTGCCTCTGGGTTGTGTTACATTCCGTGTCTTTTTCTCGTGGATCACATTAATCTTTCAGTACACAGCTGCAGAGCTGCTGACAGCAACGCTGCCCTCCTGAAAAACCTAATGCCTGTGACTTTACGCACTCAGGGTGGGCATGGTGGCATTCATTCCCTCAGGTAGATGAGAAAATTTATCTCCCAAACCAGCCAATGCCCTTGCGCATTTTCTGAAAGCCTCAGAGAGACTTTTATAAAAACAGGACTATATCTAAAGCTGTGATATGGTCCCTCTTCCCCTTGGTTCTGCTGCCAGGGCTGTGCTGTATCACACAGTGCTTGGTGATACACCATCGCATTTCCCCAACCCTTTCTCCAATCCATTCACTGAAGGTGGACTTTACCTTGACTGCGATAAAATCAGCACCAGTTTGGAGAAAGAGACTTATGAAAGAAAAGCAGCTGGACAAAGGGTGGTGAGAAATTCTTTCCCTATGGAAATAAGGCATTTTCTTTAAAATATTCCACAACCCCTAAAATACTGACAATAAAACTGTCTAGGTGGGCAGGCCCTGGCACAGGTGCCCAGAGAAGCTGTGGCTGCCCCTGGATCCCTGGCAGTGTCCAAGGCCAGGTTGGACATTGGGGCTTGGAGCAGCCTGGGACAGTGGAAGGTGTCCCTGCCCATGGCAGGGGTGGCACTGCGTGGGCTTTAAGGTCCATCCCAACCCAAACCGTTCCATGTTTCTATGATTCTGTGGTTTACTATTGCTCTTTTAGTTCAGCCCTTGAGCTTTTCTTTTTCCTCTTCTAATAGAATTTGATGCCTTGGCTTTTATTCAGTCAGGTTAAAAGAAGAGAGCTCTAATCTGGGCTCAGGAATTTCCCAACTCATACACTCTTTCCCACACTTAAAACATCTGCATCATAGTTTATCCTCTTCTGAAAGGTGAGAGACCTGAGAGTTCCTACCACTTGTTGGAAGCACACCAGGAAAGAAGTCAGAAGCCTTGCTGAAGTGTCAGGGCATTGAAAACCACAAAAGCTCAAGCAAAGAGTTAAAAATTGTCAAGGGTATAGCTCTTCCCATAAATGAACAAGCTTTGCAAGGGCTGGGCACAGGGGATCCATCTGAATCCAAGAGAATGCCCTGAAAAGAGACAGACCTTGCTGTTTTCCCCATAACCTGCATTCAGTGCACAACCAGAGCCAAAATTATTTAAAGAGGTAACTCAATGAAAGAACGCTTTTAGCAAAACCCTCTCTAGAAACATTCTGCCTTCCTTAAAACCCCAAATCCCCAAAGCTGTTTCTAACCAAATTTCCACGTTCTTTAGGAAACAGCCCAATGGTGGGAGAGCTCCAGCTGGAGCTGGGATGCAGTGCCCATCTCCAGAGCTGCCTTGCAGCAGCTCTGTCTTGCTCCCTGCTCCAACCAAGCCCTCCACGTGTCTCCTCAGACACAGGCTGGAGCGAGGCTGCAGCATCCACAAAAAGGCAGCCTTCCCTCAGCTGTTGTTTATCCTGCTTTCCCCCCATCTCTGTTTGTTCTGGCTGTCTGTCACGCTGTGCTCAAATACCTTGCAGGCATATTTAGCAATATTTCACTTTGCCATCTGGAGCAGACTTTCCCCCGGCTCTGGGCTTGGGTGCCCCATCTGGTGCCATGTCTCTGCAGCATAAACAGGGCACAGAACCCCATTTGTTGTAGCTCTGGAGGGGAAAGAAACCCAGCAATGTTCAATAACAAAAACAAACAACCGAAAGCCACCCAAACAAACCGAGGGAGGGTTTTTCAGAGCTCACCTCGCCTGCAGTGAGCAGCTCCCAGCACCTCCTCTCCTGTCAGCATGAGGCTCTGCTCCCTCTTCCCACAGACAAATTGTCCAGCCCTGCAAAATTGTCGAGGATCCAGCAACCTGTTCACAAATACACGGAAAAGAACGTGTGCAGCTTATTCAGGGAGACACAGTTCATGTCTCTAATAACCACACTGATAACACAGCTGCATTTTTATAGAGTGTTGACAGCAGATAAGGCAAAACATTTATTTTCTTAATTCATACATGCAACAGAGAACACCAAGGCCAAAATCGGGGAGCAGAATCCTATATTGGATCCCTTACAAAAGAACACTGAATATTTTTTAAAATTACCTAATCATTAAAAAAAAAAAAAAAATCAGTAGATGATTTTTTAAATATCTTTGGTCATGTGTTTTGTTTCAAGACCTCTCCTCAGTGATTTAACATTAGTCTGATTGTGTCATAACTTTCTTCTGCTTTTAGGAAGAGATTTTGACTATCTTACGTGTCTCTTGCCTCCTGTCCTAGAAAATATTTCCTTTCCCTCAGCTTATTTTCTTTTTTTTTTTCCTTTTGTATTCACATGTTGAAATCATTCTGCACCATTAACAACATTCTTGGTAGAGCTTAACTAGAAATGCATGGAAAACAACTTTACTTTGCAAGAAAGAGCCATCTGTGACTATTTGATAAACTCACAGAATCCCAGAATGATTTGGGTGGGAAGAGAGCTTAAAGACCATCTTGTTCCACCCCCACTTCACCTTCACATAAGTCTGCAGTGAAAAGATTAATCAGTAAATGTGGTTTTATTCAAAATATAAATATGCCAACAACAGAACCACCCAATTTAGTGACTTCAAAATATTGCAAGTAGCTAAGAGTTTCAGATTTCCAAGTTTGTTTATAACTTTGAATCCTCAACAGTTTTATCAAGGCTCCTAGCACAGATTCTTTCCCTCAGCCTTCAGCGCATTCCTGTGACAGTCCCTGTCGGTGGATTTCTGCACAGGGGTCATCGAACTACAGCCTTGTGTCACGCTCCTCCTGAAACCAAATTTTTTATCCCAAATGGGCAAGAGAATCAGGAAAAAATTAACTCAAATGTTGCAACTGATGACAGAGAGATGTTAATGGTGACTCCTGGAGATGTGCCACTGCACCAATAGGCTTTGTAACTCACCTTCGGACACTCCCTCGGCACCCCCTCGTCCTGGTCCCTGCCAGGGCTGTCCTGGCAGCTCCATGAGCCTGGGGACCCTGGGCACAGCCACCATGGGCCATGGGGAGCAGCTCTGGGGCTCAGGGCCGATTGCCAAGGGTGGAACACACTCCGGACAAAGCACTTAGGGTGGTGTTGATGCCTTCAAGTATTTCTAGTTTTTTACTCTTCATGTATCTGTAACCTTCTGCATTTCTGTGCTTCTCACAAAGTGCTGAAATCCTGTCCCAGCACCTTTGGCCAAACAAGGCTCTCTGAACACAGATTCAAGGACATATTCCTTGCCTTAGGACCCGAAAATATGTGAACAGCTGTGAGCTGGGGGAGCAGGCCTGGGGTGGTGAACATCATCACCTGAGGGTGCATTGGAGAATTAAGGGCCAATCTGCTAATGGACAGAACTTATCAAAGGTGAAGGGCTCGTGACCCAGTGTCTGTTTTGGGTGTAGTCCCTGAGGGAGACTTTTGCTTGGCCGTATGTACCTTGAAGGCCTTGAATAAATTTCTCCGCATTTTATACTCCTAATTTGTTTTGGCCTCTCTTTCAGGCATCAGTTCGGTCAGAGAGCACTTAGATAAATGTGACCTCATAGATAGATTACTGAGCTGTTCACAGGTAATTTAGGTATGTAAAGCATTTAATTAGTAAGAACAGGTGCATTGGTAGTGAATGCTCAACCATAAAATACACCTGAAGTTAGTATGGAATACCAAGATTGCCATATGAGCTTACTGTGTGTATCCTAAATGCTACAAGCATGCAAAAATTCACCAACCTACTCATGCCTGGTGCCTCCAGAGGCGTCCCTGCTCAGGGCCAGCTGCTTTTGGAGAAGACCCTCCGCACACCCTGGGGGCTGCAGATATTTACGGGGTAAAGAGGTTTATGTGTAGTCAGATTTTTCTGCTGCGTTTGTGTTTGGCCACTTACGAGCCGGGGGGAAGGCTCCTGAGAGGCCACTGTTGGTATCAGGTGTGTTGTGGGCAGGTGAAGGGACGCCAAGCACCAGGCCAGGCTCTGGAGGACAGAGGAGCAAGTTTTGGGATCATTATCAACAGCCATGGGGCTGTGGAAAAGCAGTATCCTCCCAAGATCACTCACGAGGCCAAATATCTGCTTCAGCCCCCCACTTTTGCTTCAGTTCCCCCCCATCACCCCAAATCACCACCGTTCCGCCCTGGCTGAGCCTCCCTGGGCTCCTGCCTGCTGTTCCATGGCTGTCCCCAAGCCATTCGCAGCGAATGGGAGTCACTTTTCCAAGCTGCTGTTAAAGTCCTGCTCCCACCACAGAGCTGAATGTCAGCTCCCCCCAGGGCTTTTCTTTCCTCACAAGCTGGAAGGAACACTCCTGTCTGCGATGCTTTTTTTAGCTTTCTGCTCCTTGGAGCGGCTGATGTTCTCTCCACAGGGTGAATGTCAATTATTCTTGGCCCTTCCCTTGCACTGCACAGAGTTTCTTTTTCATAGAAGAAGCTCTAAAGTGCTTTTAATTGGAAAGAGAAGCATCTGATGGATGTACACACTACTCCAACAGCTTGAATGTTTACTGTAGGGCCTCTCCAGAAAAGTTAATATTTGCTGAACTTCTGCAAGCAAGGCTTTTAGCACAGTGAATACATTAAACAATAAGAGTTAATCATGGACCTTATTCAAGCTGCACTAGAGCCAAACTCTGAAATTACAGCCCTCCAAAGCAAAGGTGGCATTAGCGCTTCCTGCAGCCTGATAGAAAGACACAAATATATTGTTTTAATTCGTGGCAGGGATTTCTGCATAGTAGGATTACAAACTGTATTTTTGACAAGAACAGTCATTTACTGAAAAAAAAAAAAAAAAAAGTCAGTCTAAGAAATGAAATGGCTTTTGTTGATGCTGTTGCAGTGGTGAACACTTTTACAGAGTGTTTCAGAAATGGGCTGTGCTGCTGAGGTTTTTTGGGATGTTTTCAATGCCTGTAACAAACTCTCTCCAGAAAGCACATATCAAAATGATAGGCAGCAGTCCTGAAGAAAAGCATCGTCCCACTCTGCAGTGGAATGCAGAAAGAATTATCTTAGTGATGTATTTTTAAGAATCCCAATGTCAGCTCAGTCATTCCCTTGAAAGGAAAGCTCCCTGCTTGCTCCTGACAGGAATATGAGGGGACTGCAGCATGAGGAGGTGAACTGACTCCATCACAGGAGGGGTATGAGGCTCTGGTGCTCTGCAATATCCATTTTCTGAAAGGAAAGCTCCCTGAGTTGTGCTGGAGCTCTCAATTCATCACTGTGAACTCAAACCACTGAACTCCTTGCTTTTCCCACAGCACAGCCCTTTGCAGAGTCGTGCTCAGCCTGCACATGCAAAACTGGCAATAAATGCTCTAACTCATTTAGGAAATTTCAGAAAGAACTCCAGGATTTATTATACCAGAGCTGCCCAGTTCAGACTCTGATGGAAAGTTCCTCAGTGCCTCAAACAAGCAGAAAAAAATCGAGTTGGCACAGAAAATCTGGAAACTCAGAAGCAGAACGAGCTGGGAGAGCAATCACTTCAGGGCTCATGTTTTAAACGTTTCCCTGTCAGCTGGAAAAAAGGCACAGCTCCGAGTCTGGTGATCAGCAGTGAAATACAGTTCCCAAGCTGAATTCCTTATCAAGCCACAGGGATAAATAGCAACTCTTTCTGGGGGGAAGAGGCAGATATAAAACATCTCTTAAAATACTTTTTAGGAAGTTTTCCCTGCTGTGTACAGACCTTTACAATGCCACCTTGTAGGACCATCGTTCTCAGACAACATTTGTGCTGGGAGAGGAGAGAATTATTCCTGATCTAGATTTCATTGGGAAGGATGAAAAGACTTCACAAAACAATGTCTTAATACTTAGTTGGCCCTGATTTTGCTGCTCAACAGTTTTATATTTTTTTAGATTTTGTACATTTGATCACAAATTACTAGAGGTTTGTTTTTTGGGAGCTTTTTTTGTTTGTTTGTTTGTAATTCTAACTACACAGAGCCTGGTCTTTCTTACTAAAGTCCTGCTTCAGAAAATGCCTGGAATCCCTCCTCGTGGCTGTCATCCAGGCAGCACATCTTTGTCAGTCTCTATCCATCAGAACAGGAAGCAACTTAAAGTTCTTGTGAGTTGTCACCCTCTCATTTTATCTTAAAATGCAAATTGAGTCAAGGAGGAAAAGAAAGTCAGATATTGCAATGGCACCTGATAGAAAACACACATTTTCTAACTAGAATGTCAGGTTTTCATTATCAGAAAATTAGAATTATTTAGCCTGTGGGCCTTTCTTTTTTTTTTTTTTTTTTTTTTTATTCTTTTTTTTTATAAATTTTTTTTTTTTTTTTAATCCATTTATTTAAGAATATTCTATATTTTTATAGTTCGGTGTGATTAGAAGCAACAATAGTATAGTTTAAAGTGTGGGAAAAGAACCAGAAATACAAGAAAACTTCAAAATAAACTCCTGGCACTAATGAAGATGACATTTTATTTTATATTTAGTGATTGCATGCTGCAGGTAGCAAAGAGCACCTTGTGACAGAGAGTTTGATAAATATTTCAGTGCTTATGGGCTCAGGTGCTTTAATATTTGGGTTATGAAGTAAAATGAAAAAGGTTCCTTTGGTTCCTTTGTTTTGTGATTATTTTCTAAATTGAAAATGAAACCAAAGTTAAAATTGTGTTTTATCTACCTGCGACGAATCAGGCTGGCTCCAGAAAGACATTTCTGCTCTCTACCCACTAAAAGATATTTCCAGGCAAGGTACACACTCAGTTCCCCCTGAAATGAATCCTGTACTTTTGAGCAGCACTCTTTTGATATACTGGAAATAATTTATTAAAAGATCTCCACAGAATGGAAGTAGCATGGGTGAAGCAATAAAAGGAAATGTGGAGCTCATTTAATCCTGGCCTACTTTAACCACAGTTCATCTGAAATTCCGGATCTGAGAGCAGATTTAATGCCCACTTCCAGTCCTCAGGGTATTTATATCAGGAAGGTGTTCCAATGTACAGCAATAAGAAAAGCAACTTCCTACTGCTGCCATTGATCAAAGGGAATTCCAGTGAATCTGCATGATTTAAAGATTTAATTTGTGTAATGGCACATTAATAGCACAGCCGTTACACAACACTTTTACCTTTTCTATTCCTTAATCCTTATCAACACACACTGCATTTTGCCAAATGACAACAGTAAATTTCACTGTAACATGGAAACGAGGCAAAATACTGGGATTTTATAGTATGCACTAAGTAGTGGAATTTTTTTTTTATAGGACACAGAAATTGGGAACATGTAATGAAGAAAAAAATGGTAACTAGGAGATAGAGTTCACATTTTAGGTGTTGCTTCAACAGTGAGAAATATTTTTCACTTTGCAACTCATGCAGAGAATTCACAACAGCAGAAAGAGCTCAAATTAAAATTCACCTCCCACAACTCATATCTGCAGCTCGGTCATCTCTTTTTTTGAGTGAGGATCTCATTTACTAAGAGATGCATTTTACCTGCACATTTCTGCAAACCAACAGATAGGCTGCTAAGTCCTGTGCACTATATCCAGAATGAGCAAGACTGATTTAAACTGGAATTTTTCTTTCCAGCTCCTCTTTCCTCCTCCAAATTGCATTTTTAGTGCGTAGTATTAATAAATGAAAGAAGCCTTATCATTGCTGAATCGTGGCAATGAACATTTTTTGCCTGTATTCTTTTCATTCTGAGTGCATGCAAAAGTTCATTTCAAAAGTGAGGAGGTAATTAAGTACCATTTGAAGCAAGAAGTAAGAGAAAAGGCAAAAGAAACCCAGCACAAAATCAACCCTCGGGGTTGTGCAGCTGTTTTGAGAGCTACTCCTTGCCTTGAATTCATATTAAAAACCACCAGCGCAAGGTTTTCCACAATCTTGTGTTGGTTTATCTCTTTACTATCCCAGGACTTGAAAATATCTACCTGACACCCGGACAAGGCAAACGGAGCACCAGGAGTGTAAAACAGGTGCAAGAGAGAGAAGGATGAGGTCTTGGAAGGTTCAGGAGTTTTTACACAGCCACCTGCAGTGCACCACCTCGGAGTAACGTGAGGTCAGGGAACCACAGAATCGTTAAGGGTGAAAAAGACCTTTGAGATCATTGAGTCCAACCATCAACCCAGAGCCACTGTCATGTCCACCAGTAAATCGTGTCCCCAAATCCCAGAATCCCAGAATGGTCTGCGTTGGGATGGACCTCAAAGCCCACCCAGTGCCACCCCTGCCATGGGCAGGGACACCTTCCACTGTGCCAGGCTGCTCCAAGCCCCAATGTCCAACCTGGCCTTGGACACTGCCAGGGATCCAGGGGCAGCCACAGCTTCTCTGGGCACCTGTGCCAGGGCCTGCCCACCCTCACAGGGAACAATTCCTTCCCAATATCCCATCCAGCCCTGCCCTCTGTCAGTGTGAAGCCATTGCCCTTGTCCTGTCCCTCCAGTTCCTGATGAACTGTCCCTCTCCTGCTTCCCTGGAGCCCCTTCAGAGCCTGGAAGGAGCTGTGAGGTCTCCACACAACCTTCTCCTCTCCAGGCTGAGCATTCCCAGCTCTCCCAGCCTGGCTCCATGTGGGAGCTGCTCCAGCCCCCTCAGCAGCTCCATGGCCTCTATGGACTCACTCCAACATTTCCATGTGCTCCTTGTGTTGGGGACACCAACCCTGGGCACTGCATTCCAGCAGGGTCTCACGAGAGCTCTGTACAGGTAACAGTGTGTAAATGTATATATTCCATACAGAAAAGCTGCTTTCAGTGTCGAGCTCGCTAAACCTCTTCACTTGAACAAGTGGAATAGACAATTTATAGGCAATTAAATTAGCTTTTATTGAAAAGCTGACCTGCAGTTCAAGCATAATTATCAATGCCTTCTCAGAGATTTTCTGTTTTGCTTTTCAATAACAGCAATTGAGTTTTGAAATCCCCAAGGACACCAAGAAGTAGCTGTGCCATTCATAGGTTGTGCTTTGACTTCTAGTGAGTGCTTCTTGTAAATCTCTTTAAAAAATTCTGTTCCTTTGTTCCTACATTTGTTATATCACCAAGAGCTCACTGTTCTCTTCAGGATGTCACAGGTAATGCAATAAAAATATTGAACAAAATTCCAAGATTTCCTATCAACTCAAAATAATTTGAAAAGAAATTCAGAAGGAAGATGTCAAAAAATAATAAATGTTTTTTTACCAGCTACCTAAATGATATAAAATAAAGTGAAAGGCACAATATGAAATGTTTTTCATTGTTTTGGTTTGGGGTTTTTTCAGAATAGTGTCTGATACATAAACCACTCTTGACAGACACCAATGGAGTTAATGTGGGTTTTACTATTTTGGTGAGAGTATTTCAATTTTGTTTTCACATTATCGTTTTGCTCTCCTTTGTGGTGGCTTGATTTGCATTTGAAATGGCTACACAGTTTGGAAATTTAATTGTTGTCTACATTGCAGGGAGGGAAATGTGCAAGAAAAATATTCTCTCTCTGTGCCTTTGCAAGGAAGGACCATAATTAGATTGGTTACAATTCGGATACTTGCACTGTTTGAACAGTTGGAATGTTTAATTAAAATTCACAGGTGAAATTTGATAGGAAAGTTGGAATGATTCGGAGTGGTTCACACTACATGAAAGAATATTTAGCAATTAATACTTTCCTTTTCTTCCACTTAAAAATATAATTTTCATGTCTCCTGTAAAAATTGAAGCTTTCACGTCATCCACTCACCGAGATTTCCTTGAAGGACAACGACTACCTGTAACATCCCGGTTTGAGAAGAAAATTAGGCATATCTCAGAGAAAAGCAGCTTATTTCTCATTATTTCTTCGTAATTGTCAGTGAATTAAAATCTCTGTTGTTTGGGGTTTTTTTATTAGCCGAGGAAATTAGTCACAATGACAATTAAAACAAATTATTTTATCACTGGGACCTGTGGCAAGTTGACTCTGCTGAAAAAAGGCATCTCTGTATCTTCTCAAAAATGGCATTGAGCAGTGGAGAGGAACTTGTTGGAAATATTTCAAGGTTCCTTTAAAATTCTTTCAAATTCTTTTAAGGTTTTAAATATGTTTTCTCTACTAATTTGTTAAGGTCAGTAATATATGAACATTTACTAGTGGGTTTGTTTATCCTATTGAAATGTATTAATAGAAAAGCTTGTTATTAATGCATCAGTTAATACATTAAGATAATTAATTTTATTAATAAATTAATTGAATTATATTGATATCAGAACATGTACATAGATCACTGTAAATTCACAGCTTTTAATGTAAACTTACAAATAATAATAAAACAGTAAGCTAACAAATTGATGCTGAGCTGGAGAATATGTACCATAAAAATCATTTAGCAGTGACAGATTTAATTGTTATTTATCCCAGCCAAAATACACAGTTCCAAATAATTTCAAAGGTGCAAAGGACACCTCAAAACCTAATTAATTCGGTAACTAATTATTATTAGTGGTATTATTTTAAAGCGAATTAAAATGGAAGAAGTCTTTATCAGAAGTATGGTGGTGGTGCTGGGTTTATGGTTGATCTTGGTGATCTTAGAGTCCTTTTCCAGCCGTAATGATTCCATGATTCAGTAATTTGGTGATTCTCAGGCTTACGCTTGTCCAGGAGAGACAGAAATTTTTGTTTGCCAGGGTCACGGTGCAGAGAGAAAGGGCAGAAGGTTCAGATCCGGCTGAAGCTTCTCTTGACAGCTGCTCTCACTTAGTGCTGGTGTGAGCCAGGGAAAGCAGATTTACGAATCTACAAATCATCAGGATACTCCATCGAGAAGCTGGGGAAGGATAATCACACACTCCCCTACAGCCAGCAGCACTTCTACCTCATCCCACAGCTCACAGGACGCGGCTGTACACACAGTCCAAGCCATAGCCGAGCTGTCACTTTGGGGTACGTTGTGCATGAAGACATCTCCAGACTTGTCACTTCTTCAGGATCAGAAAAAAGACAAAAGATGGATGAGGCAGTTATCTGCTAGGAGCTCATCGGGGGTGACAGGGTGGTGTGCTGATATGACCCAGCACGGCCCAGAAAGTTAGGAATGGGATGATCAAACCCTAGTGCTGGAGAGCAGAGCATTTGATCATGGAGTAACAGCTCAGGTCAAGGTTCCTGCGCAGAGAACAACCTGAGAACCTGAGCACTCCCACTCTGTCCACAGCAGGGCTGCCCAGCAGCAATCCAAGCATGGAATCACGGAGTCCTCAGGCTGGAAAAGCCCTCCAGGACCATCCAGCCCTACCATCAACCAACACTGTCATCTTGGTCACCACCAAACCCTGTCCTCAATGCCACATCCACCTGGTTTTTGGACACTTCCAGGGATTCTGCCACTGCCCTGGCAGCCTGGTCCAAAGCTTAACAAAATTTTTTGTGAGGAAATTTTTCCTAATATCGAATCTGACCCTTCCCTGGCACAACTGGAACCATTTCCTATGGAGGGTAAAAGCGGGGATGAGACAATTTTACGGATCATCTTAAGGCAGCTGGACACAGGAATATGGAAGGTCAATCAGGGGCCTTGAAAGTGGTTAAAAAGACATGAACAACTCCTCTTTGGATCTGTCCAAACATTGATTATTCAATTCAGTGAGAAAACAATAGTTTAAATGATTCTTACAGAGCAAAAATTGAATTATTTTGTTGCTTGAAATCCACTTTAGCTTAACTGAGTTTGTAGAAACTCTAGTAGGACATTATGTTAATATCTAAATAAGCAAACTGATTTTTGCTTTCTCTGCTACTTTATTATTAAAGCAATTTGGTGAATTGAACATGAATTAGCAAATGATTTGATCCACCAGAAATTACATTTTTGACAAAGCCAATACATATAACAGAAGGAATAAGATTTTTAATAAAAATTTGAGAAAAAACTACAATAGTTACATTATGGCTTTTGAATAACTTGTGTGAACTCTGATTTATCTTAACAGCAGAAAGGAAATTGTTTTTTCTCTATTAGTGGTTAGCATTTTCTTTTGTAAAAGCTGCATCCTCACAACAGTACTTTGCAGGAGGCACAAGGAGAATTCCTGGAAAAAAATCTTGAAACCAGCACACTTTCCCTTTTAAGTCTAAATATTTTCCCACTGGTCAACTCAGAGTCACAAGAAAAAAGAATACTGAATTCTTCTTCAACTATCCATTCCCTTGACTTAACAGTTTTCTGTAGGAATTTATCATTGCCACTTATCTACAGCCAAATGTGCAAAAAATGTGGAAAGAACAGAGGGAGAGAGAAAATTATCTGCTTAGTCTGTCATTGAATTAATTAATTACTTGCACTAGTCCTTTCAGCACATCTATTACTTAAATAATCAATAATTTATGCATTTTTATTCTATAATGCTTTTCTTAGTTTTAATATGGAATAGAAGCGGCTTTATCCTTTTCATAATTCTGGAAAATTGTTGAGAATTTCAGTACATTTCTGTTCTTCCTCCTGAGCCTTCCTTCTCTGTGCCTCAGGATTTGATGAGAGCTCCTTGATGCCACAGCAAAAAAATTTCCCGATCCCCTCATGTTTGCTTCCTTGGTGCCTTCCTGGGTTACTTTCCCCCTGCTGCAGGAATGTGCGAACACATTCACTGTATCAGCTGAACAATCCGTTCTAATGTTTTCATCCTGTGCATGCTTTTGCCTTTTTTTTCCTCCTTATCCTGTATTAGTTTATTTTATTCAACAGCTTATTCCCTTTTCTTTTCCAGAGGAGGATAATTTTAACAACATTTTTTGTCTGGTACTACTTAACCACACTGGTACCCACTGGCCTTTTTAACTATTCACTCTTAACAGAGTCATTTTCCCTGCGTACCTTGTGGTGGTTTATTAAGTATTAACTGCTTTTCTGCAGTAGATGGCACATGCAATTCACTGTAGGATTTCTGTTAACATTTCTTCAGGTGTTCTGCACTCCCTAAAAACTTTGGCAGAATTAAAAACAGGGAAAAGGAAAGAAAGAATCATTTTGAAAGATTCCTTCACTGCAGGCAAATCCTCTCAATGAGTCTGTTCCATTTTGACTATTTTCCATCATTAAAGACTCATAATTTTTTTCCAAGAGAAAGAGGTGTAAGTCTAGATTTCAACCATATTGCGCTTCAAGCAAATATATTTGGCTTCCTTAGAACGTCTTATATTCTTCAAATGAGGTTTGTTCATTTTCTTCCCTTTGAGGTTTTTGTTGAGGCACACCTTTAAAGATCCCATATTCTACTTGGAGCTGAGGTAATTCCTTTACGGAGCACATTGAGATCTTTATGGATGGGAGTTGCCTGATACAATAATTTTGAGTTCTGCTGCTGTTCTGAAAACATGATTTAAAGGCAGTAGTGAAAAGTTATTTTTCCCTGCAGCCTCCTCCAGGAGGGTTTGTGAGGCCTGCTGAGAGCTGGGGCTGTTATTGTAAAGGATTATCTGCTGCCTGGAGAAGCTACACAACTAAACACATTCCAAGAGCTGTTCCTACATTTGAACTGTCTATCATTTCAAAAGATGACCACATATCTAAGGACGTGCCTACAACGTGAAGATCAGAGAATATTCCAAAGCACGCCTTACACAAATGATTTACAACAGGCACATTGTTCATCTGAATTTATCCCCAGCACCAGGGAAGGGGCTGCCTTAGGAACGGGCTGCCCAGGGAGGTTTGGAGTGCCCATCCCTGGAGGTGTCCAAGGAAGGCCTGGATATGGCACACGGTGCTCTGGGCTGGGGACAAGGTGGGCATTGGTCACTTGATGGTCTCGGAGGGCTTTTCCAACCTCAGGGATTCTGGGAATTAATGTTCCAAATCCACTGATATGATACAGCTCCATATGGATTTTCTAAGGGCTGGGCCTTCAAAATTAACATTTCTTGATGAATCCATTTCACTTTAGGTTGGACAGAAATCTGATCCACAGCACTGAAGGTTTGTTTGCTTATTTTGAAATAATCTCCATCAATACTTCACTCAAATCAGTAGAAAATGAATCCCCTGGACAGTGTCAGTGCAGACACGTGATGATCTCTGAGCAAAGAGCTGACTTGCAGGGGCGAGAGCATCTTCCCTCTGAAATGGTACCTGGAACACAGAGTCACGGAATCACAATCATAGAATCAGAATCACAGAATATTTTAGGTTGGAAAAGCCTTTCAAGAACAGCCATTTCCCCAGCACTGCCAAGGCCACCGCTAACCCATGTCTCCAAGTATCACACCTACATGTCTTTTAAATCTCTCCAGGGATGGGGACTCCACCGCTGCCCTGGGCAGCTGTGCCAGGGCTCCACAAGTCTTTCTGTGATGAAATTTTCCCTATCTCCAATCTAAACCTCCCCTGGCGCAATAGGATAAAGATCAAACTCTTAGTGGCGCTGAGCTGTGCTTGGGATGCTGCTAATCCCTGCATTTCTGGTGCCTTTCCAGGGCTATAAATCAATACTTCCTGGGAGCCTGATTGTCTGTCTGTGACATTTGGTCTGTTTGCAGCTCAGGCTTGGGACGTTCAGTAACTGTCCTGATGACACAAGATGGATTTCTCAATGTCCAGGGAATTGCACTTCTGGAGGAATGCATCTTCTTTAGCAGCGTTCAAGCCAAGATAGCAGAAGTCTCAGGGGTAAGCAAATTTGATTTTAATTCCCCAATATCATAAACAGTACTCTGTTTATTTTTGATGGTAAAATTTGTGTTTAAAAACTTTAATGTTTCAGTATGGATGTAAATATGTACTGGAATTTTAAAATAAGATATTTATATGTATTGGAACATGTACTGGCAGAGGTGCCCAGAGCAGCTGTGGCTGCCCCTGGATCCCTGGCAGTGCCCAAGGCCAGGTTGGACATTGGGGCTTGGAGCAGCCTGGGACAGTGGAAGGTGTCCCTGCCCATGGCAGGGGTGGAATGAATGGGATTTAAGGTCCCTCCAACCCAAACCATTCTGGGATTCTGGGATTCCATGTAGACGCTCACATTTGCAGCTCAGGAAGCTTTCTGAAATATTATTATTTATGGCTCGTAGTAAAAGAATTTCACAGTTTTATTACTATTTTACTCAGAAAATGTAAATAGAAATAACAATAATGAAAATAGAATATTGTGAGTTGACTCTTTTTTGTTTTCCTTCTTTCCAGAATCTTCTATCAAAGTGCAAAAAACCTGAGAAATGATTTACAGTTTCTTCAAGATTTCCTCACAGGAACAATTTACTTTTATTCGTAATCCTCCCTACTTCACAAAATACAAGAGCTTTTCTCATCATAGAAAGAGAAATCTGCAACTCTCAATTGCCTGATTAACCTCTGAGACTGGATTTTAATACTCTGAAAATATCATTGATAATTACATCCTGCAAGATTACGTTTGCAGTTTGTACATTCAGAGTTCTTTAACTTAAACCTGCAGGATTAGATCATGTGCTTTCCAAAACTAATATAGTGTGGTTGATAGTGTCCCATGGAATATTATCAGGGAAATGGAAAATGAAAACAGGGAATATCTAGGCATGGATAAGGATGAAGTCTCAGTAACATTTTACAAGACAAAATGTATTTTCCACTCTTAACTATTATTGTACACAGACACTGATGAAACATTAAAAAGGTTCATCTTCTAAAGGCAGTGGGAGCATTCAAGGTTTATAGAATTAACAATTAACGCCATCCAAATTCAAACAATATATATGAACAAGTCCTTGACCACTAATAAATTATATACAAATTAAAAATCACTCATGTCTTTGTTGCTGATCTTCTAGGATTAATTGACTTGGTAATTTGTGATTATTTATTTATTTGGGGGTTTGTGCACACTGTAGAAATAATAAAAACTTAATCCATGACTAGAAGAAATTTTTTTTTAGCCTGAATTCTCAAGCAACAGCTGGTTGTTTGATAAATAATTGGGGACTTAATGGAAAGTTCTTTAAAGTAACTGTAAAAAATTATAAGTAACCTCACCAGGTTATTTTTATACATCATTGTAGAATACTTTTGTTATTCTATGGTGTACATCTGCAATACAGAATATTAAACTTTGATTATTTTCACTACTTGTCCAATCTATAGATAATTATATGGTTAGTACAATGATTTTCACAGCAACTTTTATCCCCAAAATTAAATGCAAGCATGGGCTCTATTACTTAGTCATTTTAACAACTGATTTGAATTTAATTTAATCTTAAACTGCACAATGTGCTATATTCATTACACTTTTTAATTTCTTGTGTTTTCTGCAATTTAGATTTTAATATTACAGCCTGTACTCCGTAACGAGTTTTTATGCTTTTTTTCAGCAAGGATGTTATGATAAGTAATGAAAATCTACCAGATGGCTTTTTATCTCGAGACCTCAATCCAGCAATGCCTGACATGTAATTAATTTCATGTATGTATAACCACACCACTCTCAGAAGGAGCTCAAGATTTCCTTGGAGTGTCTTCAGGCATCCCAGTTTCCTGTTATTCCTCACTTTAGAAGGGCATTGATTTTCCAAAGGTTTTCCATTGGATCTGCCTCCCCATGGCAGAAGTGGATGAGTGGGAATGGCAATAGGCTCAGGAATTGGGTCATGTGGGTTGGGAAAAAGCATCCAGCACTTCAAATATTTCCTCTGATGTTTATCAAAATTGTACTTATGGACTAAAGAGAATAGAAGGAGCACAACTCCATAAATCCCATAGATCTGCAGCTTACTGCAGGAGTTCTGTGGCTGTTACATGGTGCATGCTACGATCTCTCCTTAATTTTGGTGAAAACCTTGCAGAAAACATCTTGAAAGTTACCAGCTTGAGTCAAACCAAATTTTATGTGTTGTATATTTTCCCTGGAATCAGGGATGTAAAATGAATAAATAAAAACTTACTGAAAATACACACAGTACACTTCCCTTGTGCTGGGAGCAATCCAGAAAAGTGCTGGAAAACTTCCCAAAGTATAAGAAACTGAGTAGGAATACTTGACACTTTACTTTTTTTATAAATAGTGTCTGTTTTTCACTTTCACACAGCAACAACAGTGCTTTGCCGACAGCATCCTTAAATGCCTAATTTCTGGATGATTTAGTTGTGATTGGTAATGAAAAAATAAATACACAAAGGATCCTAAAAAATTATTTGGCTTATTTTTCAGCCAGAGGAAACAAAAAGGTTTGAAATATACATTATAACTTGGATCATTTACAGAAAGAGGGTGTCATCTTTCTTGGAATTGTGGATTAGAATGCAGATTTTTTTGGCAACAGTTGCTCAGTGACAAGATGGACCATCGTAACTCATAGGAAGTGAAAGCTTGGAAATTATGAATTTTGCTTTCCTAACTTTTGCAGTTTGATTTATGATGGTTCATTTTGTTTAAAGGGACAACCCCATAATAAACTTCTGTGCAAAAATATCAAGGGGTACTTTAAAATACACATTTTGTGATTCCACAGAAGAGTAATGGGAACTCGGAATTCCATTTGATCCCACACAACCAATTGTATTTTTCAGGTGGTTATGAAGACAGCGAGTAGCTAAATATCATCCTTTCTTCTTCCTGCAAGAAGGGAAAGGATACATAGCAGGTAGAGGCCTGGGTCTCCCATTCTGTATATATTACATGCAATACCAGAAATAGCAAAATATCAAAAATATCTTTTTTTTTCTCCCTACTAGCTCTGGATTCTGGTAGACAGGTTGTTACCATGTGGTACCACACAAAGCAACAGCTTCTTAATATCAAAGTGCTGACAGCTCATTCTGTTGCTGAGCTGCATCATTTGGGAAGTTTTTCTCCTCAAATTGCCATTGAGGATGGTGGCAGTTTTTTACATATTTATTTGTTTGTTTATTTATTTATTTATTTATGCTGCCGTGTGGTCACTGCTGCAAATTTTCTGTCTCAGCCGCTCAGGGGCACAGGTGCCCAGAGAAGCTGTGGCTGCCCCTGGATCCCTGGCAGTGCCCAAGGCCAGGCTGGACATTGGGGCTTGGAGCAGCCTGGCACAGTGGAAGGTGTCCCTGCCCATGGCAGGGGTGGAAGAGAGTGATCTTTATGGTCTCTTCCAACCCAAACCATCCTGTGCCTCTGTGATTGTACAAAACCTCAGTGTTTTTGCTCCCAATTTCCCTGACCTCTTGTCGTTGTAGAGACGGACGCGATACATGAAGTCTCACCACAGCAGCCTCCCGTCAAAGAAAGGAATTTCTCTTTATTTTACAAGGCTTTGGTCTTTTATTCCATTTCTAACATTCGTGTCACACATCCATTGGCTCCCAGTTCACCACCCCGCGATGTTATTGGCTACCTAGAGTTAGAGCAACGTCTTGCAATAACACCACCTGTGAGTGTCTTGTTATCTTTTTTTATGGATTCCTACTTGTTTTGAGCTCGAATCAATGCCTGTGAACCGAGGCAAATGAACAGTTCCCACTGCAAGTTAGTTCTCACTAGAAGCCAGCAGTTCCCATAACCTCTCTCTTCCAGAAAGGAGAGGTTAATTTTTCGCTTTGCCTCTTTTCAAGAAGCAGAGAGGAACATCCACACGCTGATACTTCAGGAGCAGGAAGCACAGTGCAGGGCCACGGAATCCCAGAATAGTCTGGGATTGAAGGGACCCTAAAGCTCATCCAGTGCCACACCTTTCACTGTCCCAGGCTGCTCCAAGCCCCAGTGTCCAACCTGGCCTTGGACACTGCCAGGGATCCAGGTGGGAAGGCTGAGTGCAGTGAGCTCTGGGGAGGTCAGGGCTGACCTTGCAGGACTCGAATCCCTTTGGAGCTCTGCTTCCTTCTGAGCTGAGCTGCAGTCCCAGGGAACGGAGCAAGGACACGGAATCAAAAGGGTCACTTTCCTGCAGGAGCAACATAATCACAGGGTCACCTCCACAGCTCTCCCTTCTGCTGAAATTTCCTGTACACAGCTACAGGGGTGGCGAGGAAAGGAGGGTATCAGAAACTCTGCTGCTCAGGAAACCGAGATTTCAGCAAATCCCCTGCAGCCATGGGATATGCTGAGAGGATGACAGCAATTCTGGGCCTGGAAATGACACCAGGACTCAGTTTTGTACCTGTCCTACTTTGCTTGAGCCTTTTATTCTGCACTGGCTTAGCGCTGACATTGAATTGTATGAGGCATCTGACACGGATCAAGAATATCTGATGGAAAACAGGGACAGTTTCATGTTAACAAGTGCACTTTGAATTTCTGCAACTTATATTCTCTTTCAATGCATATGTAGATGTGGGTTTTCTTTCCTTTTCATTTTAAGAGATAAAATGTAACCCTTTATATGTATAAACATTTTACATAGTTTGCATGCACTGTTAAAATTTAAAATGAGCATTTCACATATTATTTTCCAAATTCAATTACTGATCAATTTGACATCTTTGTTTTCTTTAATGGGATTATCCCTATCATCTCCCTGTGATGAAGACACATTCACCTACACTAACTTAAATAAATTCCCTCCCATTTATTCTTTTCCCTTTCCTTCCCTCTTCACTGAAATTTTCCTGCTTTAAAAATTATCTTAAAAATTATTTAAGTGCATTAATTGTTGTTCTTGCAAGCAATTAACTCATACAAAACGTAGTTTTCCCTGTGACTGTAACTTCAGGTTTTGACCAGGACATCAATTTGTGAGCAGTCAGGTTCACTGGGAACTATCCTATCTCTGCAGTAGTTTATTGCTTGAACAAATGTGTTTTCAGTTTTCATGTTAGAAAGCAGCTACGTCTCCAGGAGAGCTTCCCATTCCCTGCATTTTTCCTCCTGGAAGGCGAGCAGCTGAACTGAAGCCTGAGCATGGCAGTCATAATTTACATGTATTTAGAAATCTGCCCATTGTAGTTATTTTCTCAGCAACTGCAATTTGTTTATTTATAGCCACCCTAAATAAGAGTTATTTAAATATTAATGAATTAACTTGCTGGCTCAACATGTGTTTCTAGGGTGAAGAATTACAACAGAAGAAATCAAAGTATTTTGTATGAAGGGACTGCTTGTGTGTATTTTCCTTCTTTGGCAAGCAAATCCCAAACAAGTCCCAAACATGGACACCTGAGTCTGCAAGTGGCAAAATTGTGGAATAAGGAGTTTATACAGTGTGAGAATAGTCACATAACTGAGTTTGTGTGACAAATTAGAGATAAATCGCCTTCTAATTAACCTCAGGCTATTATGAACTCTAGAAGCACTGCAACAAAGAACCAAATTGGATTGGGTTGTTTTGTTTGGTTGGTTTGGGGTTTCCTTGTTATTTATTTATTTATTTATTCATTCATTTATTTTCCCATTCAGCAACTATGGAATTTCTCAAAATCGCAAAAGAATGCTGGTACAGTTGGGTTTTGTAATGATGATTTATCTCAAGAAGCACAGGATTACTTACTCAGAGGTATGAGAATTCTTGACATTAGATTTCTTGAGGGTTATACGTTATGAATAAAAGGGTGATTATTATGATTGGTGTACCTATGTAAAATTATTCTTTGAAATTTTTTCTGTTTATTAGCATAATAAACATGGGCAGAAAAGAACAAGTCCCTTTGATATTTTATAGTGTGCTAACACTTTTATACCTTATAATTTCTGTAAACTCTCCCCAGCATTACATAATTGCAATATTTATAGCCTTGTCCTTTATAACCTTGTCCTGCATTTCTTTTTTCTTACGGAGAAGAAATAAAATTAGGTTCCTCTTTTTTAACAGGAGATTATCAATACAGGAGAACAAAATAATAATTTTTGATGATTAAGATCTGGAGTCCTTCACATTTTAGAAATATTTTCAGAAGTTACTTCTTTTCCAGGTAGCATTTCTCTCTTAGCCTTTGGAGCTATTTTATTTCAGACAGTTCACTCTCATTGAAAATCAGAAAACAAAAATTTTAGCACATTAAGCCCACCTAAATATCTATAAACAAATTCAGGATGCAGTTTGCAATACACCTGGTGGACCAATACTAAATCTTCTCATTCATGTTCCCTCACAGAAAGATTTTATTGTCTTCTTTTAATTTTCATATGTCACATGTGATGAAAAAAGATAAAACTCTTAAAATCTTATTTAATTTTCCCCACATTTCTCTAAGTTTGCAGATTTTCAGTATATTCTCAAATATCTCAACTATAAGAAGACATAAACAAGCCTGACACATAAGGAAAAGTCAATAGCAACGAGGCTTTAAGCTCCCATAATTAGCCTGCCCCATGGCAATTAATCTGGCAGAGATAATAATTAAAGAAGGCAATATCTGCACCCTTTGTTCAATTACTTCAGGCAAACAGGGAGGGTTTTTACTGGGGAGAAATAATTTTAAACTGTTCCATTCGAACTAATCTCTCCCAGGGAACAGGGACAGGAGGAGAGGGAACGGCCTCAGGCTGGGCCAGGGGAGGCTCAGGGTGGACATCAGCAGGAATTTCTCCATGGAAAGGGTGCTCAGGCCTTGGCAGGGCTGCCCAGGGAGCTTTGGAGTGCCCATCCCTGGAGGTGTCCCAGGAAGGGCTGGAGGTGGCACTGAGTGCTCTGGGCTGGGGACAAGGTGGGCATGGGCACAGCTTAGCCTCGATGGTCCTGGAGGTCTTTTCCAGCCTTTGGTTCTCGAATTCTGACCTGAGTGAGTGCTGCCCATCCTGTGACATTCTGTGTGAAGCTGTCACACTGAATAAAATGCTTTTTTCCCCACTAATTTTTATTGGCTTCCTCCAGAACAGCCACCCCTGGTGTCACCACAAAGCCTCCCCAGCGCCTTCCCGAGTGAGAGGACACCAACACATCTCCGTGGCAGGAGAATCCAGGGAAGGAACTGATTTCCAGCAGGGTGTGTAGAGCCTGGACACGGAGGAGACAGGGCCTGGGGAGCACTCACGGCTCTGTTTGGCCAAATGGAGCTTCAGCAAAGAGCCGGATAACAAAATGGGGGTGGCTTTATGGAAACTCTCCAAGCTCGTGGGGAGTGGAGAAACTCGGAGAGCTCTGACTTTTAAAGTTACTTTGGAGCTGCTCAGAAAAAAGATTGCTCACCCAGGGCATATTTGAAAACGCCCTCTGTTCTTCTCATGTCTTCCTGAATTCGTTGTGGAACGTTTGATTTTCCCGGGGCCTGCTCTGTCAGCTCACATGGAATTGCGATGTCCCCCAGGCACACATCCACTGATTCTGCAGGGGAAGGTGGCAGAGCTCACCTCTGGGAAGAGCTTTATCCAGCGCTGGGGGGAGATGAGAGTAAAAAGACTGAGGGCCAGAGCACAGCCCAGGCTTAATCCTTTTCCAGGAGGAATAGGATTCCTTCAGGTTTCTTGGGTTAATGAATGAAACCTTTTAGCTTTCCGTGTGATAGGAGTCACAGCTACACAGAACTTTGCTGGGCACAACATGGAATTCTGTGGATCCACATTTCAATAGCAGGAACAGTGCTGGGGAAAAGACAGAATTCCTCTTCAATCTGAAAATTAAATGGAAATACATTGAAGGTCTTTCCTGCGAGGCGTTTTCTGAATCTAACCTCTGGCTGAATCGTAAACAGGGAAGAGCTAATCCATGAAGTTCTTCTCTCCAAAGATAATGTTGTCAGTTAAATCTCCAATTTAGAATTATATTAATGAGTTTGAAAATGGAGAAAACTTTGTATTAGCTCTTGCAATTTTACAGACCCAGTGTTTCAAGAAGCATCAATGGTCAGAAATCCTTATATTCCTCATCAGTTTGGCATAAAATACAAGGATTTTATATAAAATACAAACCCAAAGCAGTTTTATATTGCAATATGATACATAAACAAAACTTCCCAAGGTACTAATTTTTACTCTCTGAAATTTGACATTAGATGGAAATATATTAACTGTTCACTATGAATGATACTCCAAGACAAATGAAATAGCCTAGAGAATTTAAAGACTCCAGCTTCAGCTTCCAAAAAAATTCTTTTTATGTTATAATGTCCTGAACTAAATAAAGTTCATCTGCTTTTTTCCTTGTATTGTCCTATGTGGGGCTTGTTCTACGTTCCATGATTTTTCTGGTAGGCCTTATGTGTTTGTCAAAAAGTAAATTTATGAAATAAAAAATCAATCCAATGTTGTGTAGAACAATAAATACTCTGTTTGTATATAGCTACAACAGTTTTGGAGACATTCAACATTTGTATTTTTAAAGACGTCGCTAGGCATGAGTCTTCAAAGGAGGATTCATTTAAAAACTTCTGTTTTGTTTACTTAAAATCTGCCAAAATGGAAATGTGGTAAAAAATAGTTCATTTCAAAAAGAGGAAAATTAAAACCCATCAATACAAAAGAGAAGCTCAACCATGTGACAGGAAATTCTGAACCTAAACACTTTAGAAAAGGTATCTCTGAAGAGATAAGAAGGTTCAAGAAGATGGAATTATAATTTTTTTTTTTAAATGAGGCCACTTCTAATTCAGAGAACAAGAAGAGTGAGAAAATAATTAAACTCTATCAATAAAATTTTATCAAAACCAGGCAGGTCTGGAGTTTCACAGAGAATAAACAGAAAGACAAGAATTTTATGGTTCTGTGATTATTTTCTTGTAACAACAGCCAAAGCTTTTCATAGTTTTCTGACTCGTTACAGAAAAAGTGGGATTTCGATGAGTCTGTGGAGCTGCAATGGTTGGCTGATTTTAATGAATAAAACAAAAAGCTCTGGATGAAGGAGTGAAACAGCCTCCCTGGGCTCCCAGGGTTCCTCTGCAAGCACAGTGTCTCATTAAAGGGTTTCGAATCCCTCACAGCATCAAAGAGGTGGGGAAGAGATAAGGCCATGGCAAACAGAATCCAACAGAAGGTTCCTGCAGGGCAAGGTGGTGGCTGCTGGTGCCTGTGGTGTTCAGCACATCCATAGAGACTGGAAAGGAGGACGAGAGGTGTGGGGACAGGCTGAGGGTCACAGCTCCCCTTGCCAGGTTTGACCCCACAGACAGACATCCCCCCAGGGGACACTGACGGTGACATCTCAGTGGCCTCTCAGTGGTACTGGTGAAGTTTGGGGGTTCTCTTCAAGCTTGTTCTGCTGGGTTTATCCCTCTGTTCCTGTTTCCCAATGCCTCTGATCAGATGAACTCACTGGAAGAAGCATTGTCCCACCATCCCCAGCTCCTGCTCCTGCCCAAGGTTGTTCTGCCTCTCTGTCGTTTCTGCCATGTCTGTGTCCCTGGCTGCTCTTGTTGATGGCTTCTTCTTTCCTTATTTTCCCTTTTCACACTGAAAAAGGCCTTTGGCCTGATGCCCTTAAAGGAGCAGACACTCTTTTTCCATGGAAGTTACACTTTTCCACGCAATTTACACTTTCCATGTCACTTTACACAGTCTCCTTTTGGCTCAGGAATCCCTTGGGACTCACACTTATCCTGTAGCTCCCCCAGGCATTACTTTGGTCACATGGAGCACAAGATCCAAGAGGAGAAAAACCTTTGACTTTCATCCAATATGGCCATTTTTATTACCAACTTATAGCAACTGATGAAATGAGTTCTTAGTCAGACAGCATGAGAACAGAACCCACAGATTTAATTTGGTGCTGACGTGTTCAGTTTATTCACCTGGATCAGCCATAAATTTGAAATGTTGTTTTTTGTCTCTTGTTTAAAATCTGTTCAAGAAAGCTGATGTCCAAATCTCTCTCTGATGCCAACAGGAGGATATTTGCTTTCTAGAGAATATTTTTCTTCCATGCCCTCCTCTCTGTTTATTTCTTCCAGTTTGCAAACAAATCATAGCTAAGAATTTTTTGAAACTCATCTGAATGCATCCTGCAATAGAGAATTAAATGTTTTGCGTCCAAACCCACAATTAACTAGAAAAGAGAGAAGCTCACTCAAAACCAATGGTGTTGTTACCAGATGATAATTCTGATTTTAATAAAATCCCTCCCCTATTCCACACTACCTCAGCCAATGAGGAATGTGCCAATTCTAGAGTACAAATTAGTAGATTTTCACCAGGCAGTAAATGTTGTCTCACAAAAATTCTAGAATTTAACACACCTGGATGCCATTTCTATATAATGCCATGCAATTCTAGCTCAAAAAGCTTCATCTGTGAAGGTTCTAGAAACACAAGCCCTTGGAGGTAAATAATGGCCAGCATTGAGAATTTCACTGAAAAATAAGCACCCCTTCCCAAACTGAGAGGCCCCAGAATTATCTACAAATAAATTGGACCAATCCTTTGATAAATTCTTTGATGAAAACCAGAATTATATACTGGTGATGGGAGAAATAAGGGAAAACTGATGTTCTGAAAAGGATTCCGGAGGCCTGTGGAGCACTGAAGGACAACTGATTTCTAGGTAGGAGTCTGTTTAAAAGCTATTCCTTTTCCAGGTGTTTTAGTCTCCTTCTCTTCGCTGCATAGTTCCATCACCATTTCCCGGGACTCTCTGCCGATTGGGGTTAGAGAGAACAAAAAATTCAGCCTTCCAAAATTAGTTCAGTGAGAGAAAGAAGTATCTTTTTGACACCTGAATGACCCAGTCCTGTTTGGAATTCTAGTTACCCCTGGATTTTAGTTATCTTGTTGTAATTTTTTTTTTTTTTCTGGTACTGAGCTGACTTAGGTTCAGTATTGGATAAAACAACATAAAAAAGAGGCCCTAGAAACATGAATGGAAAAAATAATTTAGTTTATTTATCAAAAGATAGAATTAGTCAGGAACAAATTCAACAAGACAAAGCAAAAACAACATGGCAAAACTTAGGACTGGCTGAAGCTAAAATCAGAAGAGATTTTTACTCCTTTATCTATAACATCTTCTTTAAAGAATTATCTGTGCCAAAATTGGCAGTTGACCAGCACTTTCTTTTATGTCAGAAGGCAAGGAACAGCCTCCTGTACAAACAAGGATATTCAGAGTTAGCTAAAATAGACTGGTTTTGCATTCTTCTGTATTCAGAAGTGAATCCTTTGTCTCTCTACCTTTATTCCTTCACATAATAACAGCATTTTGCTCAGATCATTTTGATAGATTATACAAAAT
The DNA here is from genome assembly GCA_013397895.1 of Origma solitaria. Classification (NCBI taxonomy): domain Eukaryota; kingdom Metazoa; phylum Chordata; class Aves; order Passeriformes; family Acanthizidae; genus Origma; species Origma solitaria. The sequence goes on along the minus strand of VZRL01003545.1, from coordinate 169,428 downwards.
CTTGTTGCATTTGCAGACTGAAAAACAAATTGAAGAAATGTGCTTTTTTAAGGAAAGTATCTATTATATTTTGCTCCAATCTCCATGAGAATTATTACCAGGAAACAAAGAACATCAGTGCTTCTATTTATTCTTATCCCTCTCACTCCATCTCTTTTACTAAAGAAAGAAATAAAAAATGCTGCTGTTTGGTCTTGCAATTGGCTACTGGAGGTTTCAAAGAGAGAGGCTCTCAAACCTTCCACCACCCATAACCTCTCTCCTTATTAAAGCCACAGAATCGAGGGACACCTGGAAATTTATCTCAGTGAACGAAATTATATTCTCTTGATATCAAAAGAGATTGCTATATAAAAGACTATTGCTAAAGCCTAAACAATCAGCCAGGTCATTTGTTAATGAAAGTACAACCCCAGTTCTTCCTCTGTCTTTGAAAATGCCATCCATCTTCAGGCTGTATAATTTTAAAGTTGTGCTCATCTTAAAATAATTAGTTTGAATATTTCATATGAAAAGTAGGAAACATCTCCTTAATGAAGGAAAGGAATTTGCAAGAGATAACATTGCCATTAATGAAGTCTAATTAGAGATTCATTTAAAAAATAATCTCCTGTGCTAATTTATCAGGGAAGGCTAATAGAGTTCTAACTTGAGACAAAAATAGTTCTTTGGAGTTTTATAAATGTTCTTGTCTAGGTTAACTATTTCTATTATTCACAACAAAAAACAATTAGTGTGCTACAAATCTGACTATTAAGAAAGAAAATTATTGGGTGTTGTACATTATTTTTTAAAAGTTATTTTTGTGAGGGGAGTTATCGCATTTTTCACCATTGTAAGTTTTGAAACAGAATACTGTAACTTTTGTTCACATTTAAACCATCCAATTATTCTCCCTTAATTTCTATCAATATAAAAGCTTCTATATCTCTTTACAGATGGCAGGGATTGGTCCCACAATGTATAAAGCCGATTTAACTTCATTCTCAATGTTGTTCCATCCTCAGCATTGGCTTGATGACAAACCACCATTTGACTGTCAGATTTGGAGCTCTGGAATCCCCTGCTGCCCTGGGCCGGGGCTCTGCCGGGACTCTCTTGGGTGAAGGGGCACTCGGGATGGGGTTGGGGTCCAGGAATATCACAGGAACAAGGACAGGGGGGAATGCTGGGAACTGACCCAGTGAGAACTCCCTGACTGACCCAATCCAGAAAGGGGCTGGGTTAGCCCCTCCAAGGAGAAGGATTTCCCCCGGAAGAGACAGGAGGCAAACTCTTCACCTTAAGACCTGAAATCTGAAGTGAGGTGTGCCCTCCAGGTCCTGGGGCTTCTCATGGGACGTCTGAGATGCGAGGGAAGAACAGGGAACGGGGCCTCCCAAGGGATTGTTCCTCCTTGGAACTGCTGGGCTTGGCACCCTCTAACACCACTCAGGAGCCTTTTTTGATGTGACCAATTACTGTGATTACAACAGAGATCTCCTCAGCCTGGCTGATGTTTTCAGAATAATTTCCATAATAATAGTCTGGCAAACAAAAGAAGGAATACTTGAACATCCTATTGATTATTCCTGTGTGTTCCTGAATTATCTTCTTTAATGGGCTCAGAGATTCTTTGTGAGGTAATAGATTTGGGATATGATTAGCTGATTATAAAGAAAAGAATTATAAACAGCCTCCTGCGGAATAGAAAATGGATTTCATGGAGCATCAACATCTTCATTCTAGGGGGAATTTTGCAGGTGAATAACTTTTGTTGTGATATGAAGGAAATGGAGAAAACACATCCTCTAGGACCTCACTGAACTGGTGTGTGAATGCTCAGGTGAGCTACAGATCTGTGTATTTTAATTTATACCTCCATATTCCAATTGCATGGTCTTGGAGCCACCTGGGACAGTGGAAGGTGTCCCTGCCCATGGCAGGGGGTGGAATGAGATTAGGTTTAAAGTCTCTTCCAACCCAAACCATTAGGTGATTTTATATTTATGTGGATATTCACCACATAGGGTAAATTATTATTTTAAACAGGAAATTATTATTCCTTCTATTATTTATATAATTTTTTTGTAATTCATATGCTTTTTTCAATCTAATATTGTGCTAACAGTTGCTCTCAAGACATGAGTTAAGCTTAGGAGCAATCTTACTACAAATTTTCAAATGATGGTTCTGCTGCAACACATTGTTAAATTAGAAAGGAAATGCATCACCTACCCCTTTAAAACACCCACTTAAATGTTAGATTTTCACTTTTAATTTCTCTTTTAATGCCTTTGCCATAAAATTAAGATCCCTACACAAAAGTTTCCTGGTTCAACCCTTAGACGCTTATTTTATCTTTATTAGATAGGAAATTATGAGATGGCAGGAAATCTAGGTGAGGAACAGACGCTGAATACTGTGGAAATCCCTTTTTTCCCCCTACAGCTTATCTCTCAAAATATTGTCGCCTGTGTGGTGCCACCAGAGCAGTTTGTTTGACTGAGAGCACACCGAGTGTGCTGTTACTGCCGTGCAGCACAGCCACGCCAGAGCTTGTTTCACGGAAATATTCTCGAATCAGAGCTTGGGCTGGCAGTGCAGGGCCCTGCAAGGGACACTTGCACATTCTCTGTTCTGCAAATGGCAAACTCCCCTGGAAATCAGTCACCAGCAAATAATCAGCTGCCAAAATGTGGGGTTTAAGGTGTAGTAATAGACTATTAAACCATTTTATTAGCCAGCATATCTTCCATAATCTGCTCCAGCTTCTTCTTGCCATTCATCTTCCAGAGAGTTTTGATCTTTCTGGTCTTCAAGTTTGGACTCTATTACAGCCAAATAAGCTCTACAAAAGAAGGCCTGGATCAGGTGTCAGACTTGTAACTGGGAATAGCAGAGTGTCCTGGGGTGTCATAATGATATCTTGTATTCCCTATCGTTTTGTATGCTTGACCAGAAATATGGTCCTGTAGCTTTAACTGTGTCCCGCAGCTGGGAGCTCTGCCGCCAGCGCGGGATGTTTTGAAACTTTCCCCAGCTCTCCTACGGGGGAGTGAGAAGGAAGGGACACTGTTTTTTTCCTCAGTCAGTTGCTGCTGCTGGTGGCTGGTGCTACTGGTGTGGCTGCTGCTTGGGTTGGTTTTTTTTTCCCTCCCTGGGATTGTTTTTCATCATTTTGGACCCTTTTCTTCAGCTTGCTTTCTCATCCGAGAACCTGAGGAGCCCTGGGGGACAGCGGACGAGAATCGTCCAGGGAGCCACCGGAGGAACTTCACCTAGCCCCTTCAGGCCCCCCGGAAAGGGGAAGCTACGCCTGAGGAAAAGGACACTAAGTTCATCAGCTGTTTGTTCAGGTTTTCTGACCCTTTTCCCCTTTTCCCTTTCCACTGTGTGGTCTGTTAATTAAACAGTTCTTTCCACTTTAGGCTGAGATATTCTGTGTTGTGGGGGGAGGGGTGCCAGAAACCTCTGCGGTGGGGGAGGCACCTGCTCGGAGTGCTTTCCACCTAGCATATTTGTCTAATCCAAGACACAGAGAGAGAGCTCGCACATCCCCATCCGTCCTGAGAGTCCCAGAACGGCCTGGGGTAGAGGGACCTCAAAGCCCACGCAGTGCCACCCCTGCCATGGGCAGGGACACCTTCCACTGTGCCAGGCTGCTCCAAGCCCCAATGTCCAACCTGGCCTTGGACACTGCCAGGGATCCAGGGGCAGCCACAGCTTCTCTGGGCACCTGTGCCAGGGCCTGCCCACCCTCACAGGGAGGAATTTCCTCCCTAATATCCAATCTAAACCTCCTCTCTGTCAGTGGAAAGCCATTCCCCCTTGTCCTGTCCCTCCATCCCTTGTAAATAGTCTCTCTCCATCTTTCCTGCACTTCCTTCAGGCACTGCAAGGCCACATTAGGTCACCCCAAAGCTTCTCCTCTCCAGCTGAACAATCCCAGCTCTCGCAGCCTTCCCTCCCAGCAGAGCTGCTCCATCCTCTGCTCATCCTGGAGCCTCCTCTGGGCTCTCTCCAGCAGCTCCAGCTCCTCCCTGGGCTGGAGTTCCCTTATAAACTCACATTGGCCTGCAGGACCCTGAACTCCACTCAATGCAGGACAAATTTGCAGGTCCCAGCTGTTCATCTCTGCCTGAGGCCCTCGTGAGGGTTTGAGCAGCTCGTGGCGCCTGCATCAGACAGGAACTGTGTCACAAAGGCTCTCTGATGTCCAGTGTTGGAAGGGACTGCCCAAGGAAGTCATTGACCCTGGAATGTGCTCCAGAAACCTGTGGATGTGGCACCTGGCGACATGGTGTAATGGGGGACGGTGCTGGCTGGACTTGGTGATCTCAGAGGTCTTTTCCAATCTTAATGAATAATCGTTCTGGGATTCTAAAGTGTGTCAACTGAAGGGAAGAAGTGTGGCCAAGTCAGTGAAATTTTAAGAGGAAAAGAGAATTAAAATAGGTTTTTATTGTGGCTCTCCCATCTTTTACACAAGCCACGCCTTCCTGGTATTCAGCAAACATTAGAGACTGAACTGGAGCCTTCTTTTGAGTTGCATCAGTAAAATCTTCCCTAATAATTACACAGAGTGAAAGGAAATCCTCAGCTCTACCACTGTTTTGTAATTGCTTCTGTGCCAAAAACATAATAAAGATCATAAATGAAGACATAAGACATGACATGCCAAAGACATAAAACATCATAAAAATATCACAATTGTTAAAGCTGCAAATTCAAACTAAAATAGCCTGAAGAGACTGTTCAAAAAACATTGAGTCCCATCATTTCCCTGCATTTGCATCATGGTCCAGAAGTCATTACTCACCCTGGAAGGAGCACATCAGGAGTTCTGGTCACAGGGGAGAGGGCAGCACATGGGCAAAATGCGGGGGGAGAGGGGTTAGGTTTGAATGAAACACAGAATGTTAGATGGTGGGTTAAAATGGGTATTGAAATACGAACTTTAATTAAAATTCTGTTTGAATTAAAATGATAATGGTTCATGCAGCAAAGAAACAGCAATTGTTAGTCAAGCCAATCATTTTCTTCCTCGAGGAGCTCATTTTTGAATATGTCAGGGATGATGCAATGGGAAAAGTTAGAACACTGTTCTATAACTCACCCCAATTTGCAGCACTTTTGTAAACAGCTTCTTCTGACAATCTTTTTTTCTTTTCAATTGACATCCAGCACAGAGAGATGTAGGGCAGAGTTTCAACCCAAAATACTTATTCCAAAAAACTGAGGAAGAAATATTTGCTGTGTTGCCTCAGACTCGTGACAGAAGAGCCTCTAATACATGAGTTGAAATTTGGATCTCTCTCATGTCTCAGGTTCAGAGTAGGGAAAGGATATTTACAGATTTGCAAGGATTGCTTGGGTGTCTGTGAGGACTCTTGATTTAGGATTGCTTGATCAAAAGACGATTCTTTTTCTGAGCTAACAACAGTTCTCTTGCTCCTTAATTAAACACAGAGGAATAAAAAAATCATCTGGACTTTCTAATTGTTGCCCACTTTAAAATATTTTTTATGTCTGTCACTGAACTCTTGCTGTTGATTTCTCTTGATGGTGGAAAAAACTCTCTTTATGGAAACTAGCAATTTGGCCTAATGAATCAGCCTGACTTGGGATCCATCCATTACTTTCCTACCACCATCTTCACCATTTTCATGTCCTTAAGCAAGTCAGGTAATCTCTCTGTTTTTCTACTTCTCTTATTTACACGTTAAGAGTAAGACTCATTCTTATTACAGATATATTTGTGCAGTATTTATGAATCTGATCCATTGCAGAGACTATTATACAGTTTGAATCACAAGGGAAAATAACTAAATTACAAAGTAAATTACCTTCAGTTACCAAATAATTGTGCCATTTTCTCCCAAATGCGAAAGTTGCAGTTATTAGCAGAGGAATCTCTCAAATGTATCATTTATGGGAAAGGCAGAAAGTTTCTTGTTAAGAAACTACTGCAAATATAGACAGACTATGACTAATTCAACCAGCAAAATTGCAGTCACTGCCAAGTCTCTTTTTTTCCAGAGGGAATAAGTTTTCCCTCATTTTCCAGTCAGTGCAGCACAGGTAGCTCTACCCCTTGGGTACAAAACAGAGGCAAACTTCACAGGAGATGGGCAGAGGCACTAAGATGTCTTTTTTTAAAAAAAGTACTATATATATTTCACAGCCTGAAGTTCTGCAGAAGCTTTCTGTACATTCTTTTAAAAAAGATTAATTGAATTTATTGCTTCCAAATATTGATGTGTAGAGAGCACTTCTGGAGGAATGCAGTGAGAGTGCAGAGCTGCTACTGTCCATCTCACAAGTGCTTTATTCTTCAATCCCAGGGTACAGGAGCATGGATTCCTCCCTGTGCCTCAGATTTTAAATGTTCTCTGTCATTGAATATGGCAAAGGGACACACAGCTCATTTCAGAGAGAGTCTCACTGCCTTCAGTTCATCTAGGACTGGCAATTTCAGCCAGAGAAGGGAATTCCTTTGAGAAGAATGAGCTTGACCTGCACAATTCTGTTATTATTGCCTGTTTTGGAGGAGGCACTGGGAGGGATCTTGCCAGGTACCCTCCAGCAGAGACACTGAGACTGAAGTTCAGGATTTTCCTTCCTTCCTCTTGGCCTACCTGAGCACTCAGCTGAGCTTTGCACAAGGCACTCAAGTCATTGCCCAGAGGAACAACTTCTCAGGGAATATTCTTTATGCCATTTACAAGTCCCCTGGTTGTCCTCTTCCAATCCTGCTTCACCTGAAGCTTAAGGGCTTTTTCCCCTCAGGATGATCCATAAACCCATCCTTAAGCCTCATACCCCACACCTAAGCCTTTGCCAGAGATCTCAGCCAGGGGGGATGGATGAAATGTTTCCCAGGGGAGGTTTTGTTGCTGTTTGTTGCCTCTGGCAGCCATGAGCAGTCCTGCTGTGACCCGAGCTCTACATTTTTCTTGCTATCAAAACAGCCTCTCACCTAAGCTGTAAAACGAACTCATACTGCACTAAAGACAAGGTTCCCTAGCTGTTGTCTCAACAAAAAAAATCTTGGGAGAATTCATTGTCTCACCTTCATTCTGCAACACCATTAAAGACCACCTCTGATTCTATACTGAGATTTATTTCCTGTTCACAACTTTAACTTTCCTGCTCAGATTAGACCCCAAATCATTGACCAGAGAAAGAAATTCGGCAGGGATAGTTCTTCCCAATTCAATCTCTGTGACAATGAATCTGGGTAAGTCCAGCTGGAGCTCTGGGCTTCCTCTCACTCCTGCTCTCTCCAAAGGTGTAACCTTAACCCTAATCCCTTAAAAAGCCTTTTCCATGTACCCTGAGGAATTTCCCAGATAAAAGCCCCTCAGATGAAGGAAAGTAAGGGGCAGCTTCATCCAAACAATAAAAGGTTGGAAGGTAAAGGACAAGGCACACGAAGTGCCAGGGGCGGCAGAGCAGGGTTTCGTGGGTGACAGAGATGGCTTAGAGAACCAAGCCCAGGGTAAACGATATCCATGGGCAAAACCTCCTCTGGAGAGAGGGAAAACCAACATAAACGAGGAGCGATGGAGTGAGAGACAGCACAACCCATTTCTCTTCCAGCTTCTCTGGTCACCTTCATGGCTACAGCCATGACCCAACAAAGACTACAGACATCAATGCTAATCATACAACGTTAATAGTGCTGTAAACACATGACTGAGTTGGGATATGAGGGCAAAAACTGGACATTTCTGGGTTTTCAGGGATGATCACTGAGAACTCGACATTAGCAAAAACTGCAGTGTTAATTAATGAACTTAATAAAGGTTTGGTCCAGGTTTTTTAAAGCTTAAACCTGGCATGGTGAAACTAAACCCTCCCTTTCAGTGACCTGAAGCTGATATGAATCGCTTTAATAAGAAGTTGTAACTTCTTTGTATAGCACTGCCAGTTATTTATTGTGGCTTTAATCCATAACCCTATTAATGGGAATCAAAAAGTCCCTCGTGAGGAGCCGCTGTCATCACCTGGCCAGCCTATCTTCAGCCAACAATATTTTTTCAGCAGCTTTAATAATTTTCCTTTTGTGCCTTGGGCAGCAGCACCCTGCAGCCCAGGGGTAGATTCCTGTAGACTCTTGTTTGAGTATTTAACTGCAGAAACCCATTCTTTGTGCTGCTGATTAATGTGTGTTTTGTGTAGGAATATCATTGCTGATGACTGGTGCAGAAAATGGCTCTTCAAAAATGCATGAGGCTTATCAGCTCTGGATGAATACCTGAGCAGGTGTGTCCATCAGGAATGTTTAACTTGATTGCAAAAATAGGAGAGGTTCTTGTTTTCTTTTCCAATGTTTCAGTTGCAGAATCTTTGTGATGGGTGAAGAATCACAGCACATAAATAAGTGGAATTTAAAGATATGTAATGACACAAAAGCTCCCTGTTCTCATCACAACTGGAAGCTGGGGTGTTGGTGAGCTCCAACCACCTAATGAGTTATGCTGTTTTGTGGTCAGAAAGCACAACTAGATATCAAAATTGTTGCTTCACTAATCCTGTTGCATTTATCTGAATCTTCAAATTTTGAAATCCATTTTTTACTGCTGCTGGATTTGCTTTTTGGAGGCCAATGAATCAGAGAAATATTGATTATATGAAAAACTATTTCAGAATGATTCTTCTAGCTCATAAGGGGAGATGATGTGTGATTTTACCACAAAGACATAAATACGGGAAGTCAAAGTTTTAATTTTTCTAACACTTGCAAAAAACCACTTCATGGCTGGCATTACAATTGCATTGACTTCAGACTGAAGGTGGGCAGGGCTGGATGGGATATTGTGAAGGAATTGCTCCCTGTGAGGGTGGGCAGGCCCTGGCACAGGTGCCCAGAGAAGCTGTGGCTGCCCCTGGATCCCTGGCAGTGTCCAAGGCCAGGTTGGACATTGGGGCTTGGAGCAGCCTGGGACAGTGGAAGGTGTCCCTGCCCATGGCAGGGGTGGCACTGGGTGGGCTTTAAGTCCCTTCCAACCCAAACCATTCTGGAATTCCATGATTCTAAGATTACCTGCTACCAGGAAATAGCAGGTATAAGAGATAAAATCCAAATTAGAGAGAAATTAGCTGATTCTTTGGCTAAAAGTCTTTATTCCCAAAAGGCCCCTTCAGTGAAAGCTGCTTTTCTTCCACATTTTGATTAATATTTTTGCTAATACCAACAGAAGTAAGTAAAATACCTTCAATGAGGGATTTTATGTATGCACATGGAGTGCCTTGACTTCATTCTGAAGAGAAAAAACTCGCTAATTAAGAGTTTAATATTGCTTTTGTTATTTCCTTTATGATGCTCATAATTGCACTGCTGATTTTTAATTAAACATGCATTTTGTGAAATATGTCGCATAAATAACCCTTCTGAGCCATCCTTTTAATAACTATTCATCATTCATTTAGGCAGTACAAAGGGCACTGGAAACAATTACTGAAATGTGCTTATACAAGGCAGAGCAGAGCTCAGGAGACTTCCCAGAGCATCTCATTGTCTGATTAAACCCCTGATGGATTTACAGTGGGCCCTGTTTTAACAGATAAGATAAATCTACTGTTGTCCTTATTCCTTATTATTAAAACCAATATCCTAATTATTTCTGGCAGGTTATTTCTAAGGTATTGCTTTGGCTGTCCATAAATTGAACGTTTATATCCTTGCCGACATTTTTTTTTCCTTGGGACTTTTTGTCCTGCTTTGTGGCAAAGGACTCCGGAAAGTGCAGCAGTGTTCTGAGCTGAGTGAGCAGAGATTTAAATACTTTGGTAGAATCTGTGCTTCTGGTGCTGTGTAGAACTTAAAGATGGACAGGGAAATTCTCTGTATTTAATGAGCCTGCCTTACCTCTTTGTTGGAAAATGCAAGGCAGTGGATCGTTGAAGGCTTTGTGCGAGCAAAGTAAAGTGTAAAAGCTGTGAGAGTGTCTGGCTCAGGCCCGGCTCAGGCCGAGGGCCTGGCACAGGCACTGAGAAAATAACATCGTCTGAAAAAGTACCATCTTCAGGTTTCAGTGGGAAAGAAGCAAAGGAGGGACACAAAGGAATGTAAGGAATGGAGAAGATAAGATTGTAAGGGTTTGTGTAGCACAGATGTTCATTAGTAGTGAGGCCCTGTTTGGGACAGACTTGTAAAATTAAGCCTTCTGACAATTAACCAATGATCTTGTAACTTTCTGCATAATTAACTGTAACACTATATAACCTGTAGCGATCTGAATAAACGCGGAAGCATGCTTATGACTCATACTGGGTTGCGTGTGCTTTCCCTCACCGCCGGCACCTCTTTGCCTGCAGGGAGCAGTTTCTGTGTTCAATGCAGCTGAATTTCCTGCAACTGAATCCAGGGAATTGTTTCATGCTCCAGGACTCTGCTGCTCAACCCAGAAGGTCTCATGAAGGAAGAAGAGGCAACCACAGAGTTGCCATATGGTTGATATTTCAATTTTAATTTTTGTAAGTTTTAGCTACCAATCAGTTAATTTTCAAAATCACCTTGTAAAAAAGAAAAATAGGGTTTGGTACATTTCAATAGAATCATAGAATCATGGAATGGTTTGGGTTGGGAGGGACCCCAAAGCCCACCCAGTGCCACCCCTGCCATGGGCAGGGACACCTTCTACTGTGCCAGGCTGCTCCAAGCCCTGTCCAGCCTGGCCTAGAACAGTCCCAGGATATGTTTATCTGTCATTCCAGGCAGATCATAGACACACCTGAAAGCTTTCTGAGTAGAGACACATTTTAGACTGGCTTACACTTCTCTCTGCCACTCCCAGAGCCATTATCACTGTTAAATACTGGGATTTTCCCAGTCACAATTCCATTGAATTGATCCTTGCGCTTCATCCTGATCTGCAGGATGAGCAGCAGTTTCATCCTTAATAATACACACTCATGTTCCTATGTGAATCTATAAAAAAAGCATTAAGAAGAATTTCTTTCCTTACTTTTGCTTAATGATAATTATTTCCCAGGGGTCTTGTCAGCAGTTCAGCCCAGCCCAGCCCCACCTGGATTACCTCGCAGCGGATATTCCTGGGAAGGCAGCTGGAACATTGCCTCATCTTCCTAAAACACACCCAGCTTGATCTTCATTTGTCTTTTTCTGGTGCTGTGTACCAGAGAACTGCTCTTCTTTATGATTTTAGGCTGAAGAGCTTCTGTTTAATCTTCTAGTTTCCTGATTTCTTTTGCTTCAAACACATCCAGGGCTGAAACCAGCTCTAGCTTTGGCTTAGCCTTGTACAGTTGTGTGGTGCAGAACTGATTCCCAATTAACAGACGGGAATAATTATTCTGTGTAGAAACAACTCTGATCCTGGTATAAAAGCAGACATACACCAGGGAGGCGATTTTCTGTGTTTGGCAGGAGATTTATCTGATCCTGAAGAATAAACCATGACCCAATAGATTAATTATTTTTGAAAATGCTCAAGTTTTCTTTGTAATCTTTGGCATTTAAAATGAAAAGCTGTGTGGCTGGATAATTTGAGAGAAGGATTTCTGGTGATGGCTGTATTTACCCTCTGAGAGGATGTTGTTTAGAACAGACTTCTTGAAACAGAATGATTCCATATGGTAAATACTGATTATTAGAAAACAAAGACTTAGGGTGAAGTTCTCTGAATGGGACTTGTAGAACATTTGTAAAAGAGAATGATGGAAAATCACCTCAGATTTTGGCAGAGTTGTAACCAGGCTCCCAAAGCTGAACATTTCTCTGCAAGAGTTCTACCCTTGAATGTTCCCCCCAAGCTTTTTGTTTGAGCAAGTATTATTAAATAAATGGAGTGAATTGAGCTCTGCTTTGGCTTGGATTCATAGTGGTTCCACCTTTTTTTTAGTTGCAGCTGCCTCTGGGAGTAAAATGGTGCAGAATTAACTTTGAGTTCCTGGCTTTCCATCCTGCTCTTAACACCTGCTCTATTCGTGGCCTATCCCAAGAACACCTAAACATCTGGGGCTTCCCTCAGTGTCCCACCATGGAAAACCTCCAAGTTGTTTTGAAGAATTTCCCTCAGCCTTCCTTCATTTCAGGCTCTTTGCAGTTAAGGCAGAATCCATTTTTAGAACACTGATGTCAAATTCTGGAGCACTGGGACAGATGGCTTGAATCTAGTCCCATTTGTATTATATATATATATATATGAAACAATAGAAAGATTTTGCTCAGATTTAGAAAGCTACAATGGAATTTAAAAGCCACTCAGTTCTGAATTTTGCTTAGCCAACCAAGCCAATCTATTTAGGTTAAAGCAGCAGGAAGATTGGGGGAAGAAATAAATTTGACTTTGGAAATCAAGGGGAGCTGAACCTCATCGTGCTTTAAAGATTTGACAATTAGTAATTTAGCGTTACAAGTAATTTAGTGTTACAATGAGTAATTTAGCATTAAAGCATGATTTTGTACAGAACTTGCAATCCCTAAGGACAGCCACCAGTAGTTCCCTGTCTCCTGAGGAGCAGCACAATGAAAGTAATGAAGACCCTGCAGCCTCTCTGGACACCTGAACTCTAAAACACTGAGAGAAAACAGGTTATTAAAGACGATGTTGCTGTGGAAAATGTTTGCCTAGAATTAAATCAGAGAACATCCAGCGTGTACTTTGACAGAGCTTTATTATGACTGTAACAACATCAGACAAAAGCTGTCAGATTAGTAATTGGACCCTTTAAATCCAATTCCATCTGAAGAAAGGGTGTAACAAGGAAGAGAAATTATTTGCAGAAGGAAAACAATAATTACAAAACCCTCTTCCTGCTCATTTTAAAAATGATGTCCCAGAGCTCTGCATAAATGCAGTCATGGCCAGGTTTGAATGAGTTTAGAGGGCAGCTGCTTTTCTGTATTACACCTGTATTTACAGCCTGGGTACTGCCGGGGACAATGCAGGTAATTCCATGTCTTTATCCTGATGTTTGACTTCTTAGCACCGACAAAGAGTTCAACTGTCTGAGCTGAAAGGTAGAAAACATCTGCAATTCAAGTCCTTCATCTGGCTTGATGTGAAGTGACAGGGGAAAAGGATGTTTCTGAATCCTTTTTAATAAGAAACCCATAGCTCCAGATAATGCATCACTGAACTTTTATTCAGAGCAATTCCTAAGGGGGCACAGGAATTTCCTTTCCCATTGAAGCATCAGTGCTGCAAACAAGTGCAGGTTCCTGCCTGCTGTGGATGTGCTAAAGGCAAGATGTCACTTTTCAGGGAAGTTCTGTGTGAAAAGAATGAGTGAAACGGAACTTGGGGAGCAGATCTGGGGCTAGAAGGGAATGCACAAAGTGATTATTTTTACATAGTGACCATTGGTCCAACTTTAGCTTAGAAAGCGCTCTCCAGGTCTCAGGAATTTCTTCCAGTTCACCATTATTCCCATATCCACACTAAACCATTCCTCTCCTTTTTTTACAAACTTAGGCGTTTGACGATTCCAGTGTTCTCTTTTTTTAAAATCCATCTGTGTTGAGAAATCCCAATTTATTCAAACTTCGGGGGAAAAAAAAAAAGGTGTCTGGAGAAGGGCACATGAGACAGGACAAACCAATCCCATGGAATTGGCCCTACAGGATGGGCTCAAGGTCCTTTCGGAGCTAAACTTTACTGTGACTCTACAAATGTTCAACATCTCAGCAGAGCAGCAGAATTCCTCAGGAAGAAAAATCAAAAACCTTGTTTGGAGTAATGTAAGTGGGAATTTATTACACTTTAATCCACTTCGCCTGTCATTTCACATCACAATGAGTGTAAGACATTTTTTTCATTTTCACATCAATGCTTTTAAGTAAATTAACAAGTTTTGCTGATCCTTAAATGAAGAATTTTACCCTAATTTATGTCTTCAGCTCCTGAGTTGTTTAACTCTTACATCAGAATTTCTAAAAACACCTCAAATAGAGCCATGCTGGGATGAGAGGACAAACTAATAATCTCTAAAATGGTTTTTTCTGCTTTTTTCATGCATAGCTATCAGTGAAATAGGGTTAGACTCATAAAAAGCTGTGTTTTCCCCTATTTTAAAATGAAAATTTGCCATTTGCTTGAACAGCTTAAATATAACATTATTGGAGTCTGGGAAGAATTGAAATAACATATTTTGCCTGCTAGAATCAATTTTCTAAAATATAGGTAGACTTTAAAATCATTAGAACAGACAGAGAAAGTGCCAAGTGAAGCAGAACTTCTCCTGGGAAGCAGCCAACAGAAATCAGAAGGTGGCTCCTTATGTTTTGAAGAAACATTTGTAGGCTACAGAGAAGGTAAACAAGAAGAGTTTGAAATTGGTTTAAATATGGAAATTATGAGGGTGGGGAAAGCTCTGGATATTTGCTTTGTGTACAAATCTCCTGTTCCAGTGTCCCACACACACGTTACACGGGATTTGTGTGGGAATATTCATCTTCCCTCTAAATTTTGGGAGATTATGTTGTTAAATGATGAATTAGAGGAAGGTTTCGGTGGAATGCAATGCTCATTCCATAGTTCACTGAGGTCTCTGTGCTGCAGCCTTACCCCTAGTATGGATTTGCAGTGATTTTCGTGGCTGTTTCACTCTCAGGGAGAGGAAAAAATATGAACATAAAACTGAATACTAATATCTGAAGATCCCTTAGTTTTGTTTATTTAGGGTTTGTTGTTTTTTTAATCAGAAAATGCTCACATAAATAATTTATTGCAAGAAATGAGACTGGAAGTGTGATCAGCAAGGGAATCATGACCTCCCCTAATTCTGAAGGGAATTCCACATCAGCTGGGAGAAAACCTGAGCTTTTTCCAAGTACTTTTTCCAATTCCACTGAAAAGAGTTTGCATCTCTGCCACAGGTTAGCGTGAGCATTTTAAGGTTTCCTGGCATATTTTGGTTCACCAATCTCATTTACATAATCCACAGATCCATAATTTCCTCTGTCCAGTACAGTTTGACTAAATGGAGACTAATTTGGAAAAGACAATAATTTGAGTGCTACAAATACAGGTTATTTTTAAAAAGAATATTTCATGGAATCACAAAGTCATTAAGGCTGGAAAAGACCTCCAAGACCACGAAGTCCAACCTTTGCCAGAATCCCACCGTGACCACTCCACCATGTCACAAAGTCTTTGTATGGCCTTGCAGGGATCAGAGCAAGGAGCGGGGATTTTCCATACCCTGGCACTGTTTACATGTTCACATTTGGGGATTTTATTTTGGAACAGATTTAAAAGAAAATGTCCTTTAAATGCCTTGGAAATAATTTTCAGTTTTCTATAAAATAAATGCAACCCCCCCCCGTCAATTTTGAGATGAAGCTGGGACAGTATTTTTTCATGAGCTCTATTTCAATTATTGGACAAAAACAATAATTGATGTGCTGAATGTTAAAAGTTCATTTGGACTTGGTTATTTTCTCTTTTAATATTTTGGTCTCTGTAATTAATCTTTAAGCTTCCTGTAATATATGAAAATAAAATTAATTTGGCAGCTTTCGGTAAAAATAGAAATCTGAGAATTTGAAATGCACTATTAGTTTGAAAGGTGGCGGGAACCCCTCGGATTTTCATTTACCAGCAGTGCAAAAGCTGCCCTATATTTTAAATGCTAACGATGCCACTGACATTTCAAAGAATGTTATGCCCAAAGTTAAAGAAAATGCATTACTTAGTCCAGTGTTAATCTTTTACTTTCTATAATGTTAAGCCTCATTTATGCTTTTAAACTTCATTAAAAATAACTGCAGGCCATATTATTTTAAATGGCTTCCCTGATCAAAGGAAGGCACTTTTTTCCCCCAGTATCATTTTCCTTCCTTTATATTAAGGACTTTCTATTGATTTTTGACTTTCATTTTTGCACCTAATGTTATTTTTTAATATTTTTTTTTCTCCCTGAGGGATCTTTAATAAGCTGAAAATCTGACTGTGTGGAAGAGGATAAGCTTTAGGAAACGGTCCATGTCGTACTTAGAGCTGCAGAAATTCCTGTAAAAATTATCTGCTGCGCAGGAGGAAAATTCATGCACAATTCCTCTGTGGAGCACGTTCTTGCCTCCTGCACCAAGAAGTTCCCTTTGCCCACTCTGAGCCAAGCAAAGGGCATCTTTAAGAGATCTTATTGTGTGATTCCTACTAAAATAAGGTTCTTGTACATCTCTGCAAGTCTGGCATAGTGTAGACATAATCATAGACAATTATGGGACCTTTGGAAAAAACACTGTGGTGTCTCTGAAAGAATTGGTATTGAATTATTTATTTAAGTGCTCAAAAACCCACCTGGATGTGGCACTTGGGGACACATTGTTCATTAGTGCTGAACACAGTGCTGGGCTGATGGTTGGACTTGATCATCCTAAAAGTCTTTTCCAACCATTGTTATTCTATGATTCTGTTTTTCCTCCTCTTCCATTTGTATTCAATTTGTGACAGTGGATCAACTGGCTCATTAAAAATGCCAGATAAATGTATTGGGAATCTGGGAAACAAGGCTAACAGTGATCAAAATTCCCAGGAAATTAAAGTTAAAGCACTGTAATTATTGGTCAAATGATTCCTTTTAATTGCTCAGACCTTTTTAACTGCTACCTCTCAGTTTAAATTCCTCGGCAAATCTAACTATCAATTTATTTTTTTTTTTAGTACATGTGGGATTTTTAGTTCCAGTAATAGTTGAACGTGTTTTTCCAGACCTATTTGAAATGAAAAATAGGCAACAAACGTATCTGGTCCCTCCTTGTCCTGCTGCCAAAGTTGCTGCTTCCATGACTTCAAGAAATTTTTGATGGCATTTCCTGGTAAGTATTGACAACAGGAAATGTTCCAAAATCCTGCTGAGTCAGAGTTCCTGATCTGCGTCTGATTAGCACAAGATTGATCTGAATAGAAGCCTGACCTGAACCAAGGTGGATATCCAGATTTTCTGAGCAGGCAAAAAGGATGTGGAATTGGATAAATTGAAAGTCCACTTTTATTTTATCCAGTACTGGAATTGGTTTATTCCTCCTGCAGTCCACTGTTGTATGATAGCAATATATTCCTCTGGGAAACTCTAAATCCACGTAATTTCCTACCACTCCACTAGAAAGATGTAATGATTATAACATACAAGCCTGCCTGTAATTGGTCTCTTATGTTATAATTGAGGAGGAATAAAAATCAGTCTGGAAAATCTTAATGAAACAGAACATTATTAGATAAATTTAAGAAGAATCCAGA
Organism: Origma solitaria; assembly: GCA_013397895.1. Classification (NCBI taxonomy): domain Eukaryota; kingdom Metazoa; phylum Chordata; class Aves; order Passeriformes; family Acanthizidae; genus Origma; species Origma solitaria. The sequence goes on along the minus strand of VZRL01003545.1, from coordinate 152,233 downwards.
TGCAGAATGAACACAATGGAATTAGATTATCTAAACCATTTCATTTTAATGTTTTCTGATATCCAGAACTGATCTTTATGCACAAAAAATCTTCCTCAATTTCCTAAACTTTCAAGAATCAGCTCAGGGCTATCCAGCAATAAGCTGTCCACTTGACCTTTCCTTCCTAGAGAATGTTTCCTGTAATTATTCTGAAGGGACATGAGATGCTGATGTTGGAGACATATTTGAACCAATGCATTTCTGGAGTCTCAAATGGTATTTACAATATTTGATGTTCAATAAAAAATAGCCCCAAATTCAAACTGCTCTATTGCAACACCCTTCTTTGGGGGGTAGGTAATGGATGAACGATTTTTAAAGCCACAGCAGTCAAATAAACAGATAAATTTCAATTGTTGAGGTCTGTCAAAGTTTTTATGGATGATTTTAGGTAAGTTTTACGGCTGTGTGAAATTACCTTCTTAAAAGAACTGCTTTATGAGAAAGAATAACATTTTTTTCTCTAAAGTACTGAGGCTGAGATGTGCAGATCTCAGTTCCCAAGCAAATGGCAAAGCGGGGAACAGCTGCTCTTGTTGCCTTGTTTGGAAACTGTGCCGCCAGAGTTTTCCTGGGATTGCCCTCAGAGAAGACAATAAACTCCGTTCTCTGAGGCCTCACTTCTTTTTATCCTCTCTTATCATATTGATCCTGCAGTCCCACAGCCAAAATAATCTATTGATAACCTGCAATTCCCTCCGCTGTCAAACTGCCTCAGTAAACAGGTGAGTATGGACAAAAGGCTGCGAATAGGCATGAGGAGAAATGGGAGAAAAGTAGAAAAATGGTACTATTTCATTGCATTCCTGGTCATGAATGCTCAGCTCAAGGTAGAAATATGTTCAAAAACCATGCAAAAGCTGATCTCTGCTAAAATACTTTTTGCTTTTGTTTCCAATTTAATAATTCTGGGAAAGTATCATTTCTGAAACATTATCAGCACTGTGCTTTCAAGTCTCATTTCAGAAGATAACTCAGGGTTATTTTGCAGTAGGCAATGAAAATATTGCAAAGTTTTATATGCTTTCAGCAATTTTCTTTTTCTTAAGGTGGTCAAGAAGAATTGAAGCTGGATTTTTTGATTATGTGTTATTTACCTCATTTAAACTGATCCAGAACAATAAAATAGTAATTTTCAAGCAGTGTTGACTTTAGAAAACTCCTATTTCTTCTAATCAATTCAGCCTGGTTTTTCTACTTAAAGTTGGAGTTACTTAATAAATTTCAAGGGGAATAAATATTCTGATGTTCACTATATTCTTAAATAAATTAATGCTCAGTGTCCAGAAGGAATATTCATTTTTATATTAGAAATAACATTGAAAGGAACCACAAAGTAAATTCACAAAATAAATTCACAAAGTAAACCAGCTTTTGCTCAAAACTTGAGGCTCCACTGGGTTATACTTTCAGGACAGTGGTCTGCCAAAATACCTGCTCTGCAATCTCCTGGGCCATTTCACAGAGATAATTTGTGACAAACATTTAAATGACAGCTCAGAGGAGTATTATAGGATATTGATTAAATTTGCCCCTGGAAAATGGTTTTATTTGCTGAGGGAAAATTAACAGAGCCCAGGACCTGAAGCTGAAAATTTCTTGCAATACCTTTTGTGTCTAAGAGAATTTATTATAATATAACTTTTTATAGAGATTTTTCTTTTGTTCATAATGCAAATCAGAGGCTGAAAGAGAATTCTAAACCACATTAATATTTGGAATGAAGCTGATTAATGTCAACAAATGAGGCATCTTCCTGAATAGAAGATTTTCTGGTTAGTTTTGTATAGGCATGGGAAGAAATGGAAGACCCCAAAATCATCAGGGAAGTCAATCCCATTGCAAAGATGATTTCTGAAATTTGGCCTGTGGCTGCTACTTTGACATGGACACTGGAAAAAAATTTCTGATAAAATTTCTCAAGGCTAGATGGGGTTTTCTTTCCCAGGAACCTTGGGGTGTAGTTTATTTCGGGCTGGGGTGATTGGCACAGAAATCCCCAGTCTGGCAGGAGAGCTGTGTCTGTCCCACCAAACTCTGCATCAGGAACAGGTCTGAACAGCAGAGCAGTGAGAGACACTCCGGATTTGGAGGATTTGGGGTTAGACTGGCTCTAATCTGAGCCTGTGGATTGAATTCCTGTTATTGCCTAAGGTATTCCCCTGGGGAGCATCTTCTGGTTTGGAATTTTTCTGTGAAAGAATGGAATTCTTGTGTGTTCCCAGACTCAGACAACAAGGACTGAACAGCTGAGTGGGGATGAGGAAGGGCTGCTTCAAAAGCCAGGTGCATCCAAGCTCCATAGAAACCAGCTGAAGCGAGAGGGATGTTTGCTTTAGAGCTCTTATAAACAAGGTTTATGAGGTTTCCAGAACCTTAGGGACTTCGGGGCTTAGTCAGGCTCTGCTCGCAGGGAACAGGGACAGGAGGAGAGGGAACGGCCTCAGGCTGGGCCAGGGGAGGCTCAGGGTGGACATCAGCAGGAATTTCCCCATGGAAAGGGCGCTCAGGCCTTGGCAGGGCTGCCCAGGGAGGTTTGGAGTGCCCATCCTGGAGGTGTCCCAGGAAGGGCTGGAGGTGGCACTGAGTGCTCTGGGCTGGGGACAAGGTGGGCATGGGCACAGGATGGACTCGATAATCTTAAACATAAATGATTTCATGATATAAATAAAACTCTAAGTAAGTAAAGTTGTATTAACACCGAACATCCGTTACTGCTCTTGCAAAATTTGATTTGAAGGAATTGTCAATATCAGCAGCAGCAACTTTGCATGAATTAGGGCCACAAATTACACCTGAACTTTTTCTGTATTGGAGAGTTAATATCTCCTGTCAGAGCACATGGCACAGGAGGACAAGAGATGTCTGTGCAAAGCAGCCTGCAGGCCCAGACTGAGCAGCACAGACAAAGTAATTACAGGCACTTCAGGAAGAACTAATAAACGTTTCCCAAATCCATTTTAAAGGAAATTGGAAAAGGACTTTGTCAGCATTCAGACAGGCCTCCAGGAGAACACAGCCCCTGACATTTTCATTGAGCTGTCCTCTCCCCACTCCTGGTTCCCTTCAGGAAAAGGGAGTTTTTAGAACTCGGAGTCCAAATGTCGAAGATTACTCATCGCTACTTCAAATGTGCCGTTCCCCACAACTCCTTTGCCACAAATGTTTCTACTAAATTGAAGAAACTTTTCTGAAAAACTGAAATGGTCTATAGACTAGAAAGCGCAGTTTCTGTCAAGTTAGAAATACGACAATTTTGTGACTATTTCAGGAATGAACTACATCGATGCTTTATTTCATTTTCCAGATCTCTGCTGGTTGAAGTGGAAATATTACCTGGTGGAGCAAAAGCTTGCAGCAGTTCTAACAGAGGCTTTAAGGAAAGTGGATAAAGTCTGTTTGCAGTGCTGCAAATTGTTCCCTGTGAGGGTGGGCAGGCCCTGGCACAGGTGCCCAGAGAAGCTGTGGCTGCCCCTGGATCCCTGGCAGTGTCCAAGGCCAGGCTGGACGTTGGGGCTTGGAGCAGCCTGGCACAGTGGGAGGTGTCCCTGCCCATGGCAGGGGTGGCACTGCATGGCCTTTAAGGCCCTTCCAACCCAAAGCAGTCCCTGATCTCCTGTTGTACATTGAGCATCCCTGCAGCCACTCTCCTGCCTGCAACAATTTCTGTATTTCCATGTACCTGAAACTCCTGTAATTTATATTTGTTCCCTGTCAGACTCAAAAGCCCACCTGATTTCAACATTCCCTTTTCAAACCATCTGCATCAGCTAAACACCCTTCAGGTTCTGCTAAACACGTGGGGATGTGTGATGATCACACCATTTCATTTGGTCTCTCAGGAAGTTGTTACTTTAAGAAGCTACACAGGAAACATTTTGTGACTTGAAAAAACATCTCTTATTTATCCATAGATTCAAGGTATTGTAGCCCTCATGAATCTCTTTGCTTAGTTTTCCATTTGATGAGAATATGTTCTCACAAAGCATGTGAGGTTGTGCTTTGTGAACTGCTGGTGGGAATTAAATTCCTGGGGGTGAAAAGGAACAAATCAGAACAGAGCAGATGGAGAGCAGGGAATCTGCTTCAATGTAGAGTTACAATTAAATGAGCTTAAATGAGACAAAAACAGTAAACGAGAGAAGAATCTGGAAAATAATAATTGGAAGAGGTTTCTTCTTCTTTTACTATTTAGTGTTTGATATTTGAATATATTACAAATCCTTCCCTGCCTCATATCCCAGTTATCTCCCTTATAATAGTAGAGGGAGAAGGTTTAATTTCAGTTTTAGAGTTTTGTTTGTTCATCTTCAGCTATAATAGACAAAATTAAGGTTTATTCATGTTAGGGAAATAAATATTATCATCGCCCTCTGAATTCTTAGGCAAGAGGAAATTCCTTCACAATTTTCAATACACCTGAATTTGGTTGGTTTTTTATTGGTGTTCAGGGTCACAGAGAGCTGTAGGTTCCAGTGGGTCCTGCTTAATCTCTAGGCCATTCAGGCCAAATTTAAAATAGATTCTAGATTTAATTATTACAGGTAAATAATACAGTGTAGCAGGGGAGGAAAGCTGAAGAGCTGTTTTCATGGCTGTGACTACATAGACATCCAATAACTTATCAAGGCTGTCTTTCATCTTTGTCCTACCTGTGATGCAATTTTGGGAGTATTTCTCAGACAAAGAATGCTCACTGAATATAAGAAAGTATTTAAAAGTTTGGATATAACCTGAAATTTTAATATAAACTGAATAATTTGTATGGTGAACATTGCCAGCCATCACTTCCTGTGACTATGCCCCATAGGGGATTGGGATCTTCACAAACAGCTCGGGATAGGTGTGGTATATTCATTTTAGTATGGAAAATATGAGCACAAGTGATTACAAATAGACTGAATCCTCCTGAACACCTAAATAGATGAACAGCAAGAAAAGAATAATAAAAGGTCAGGATTATTTAGAGGAGATGGGATCCCACTTTCCAGGAGGGGAGGAAGTGGGAAGACTGTTCCCAGTCAGTAAGAACACAAATGAACCCTGGAGAAGGGAGAAGATGAGGCCACTGAGGTTCTCACTCCTCGTGTCAGAAGGAAATCCAGCATGACCTTCTCAACCTCCTGCTGTTGCCTGAAAGCAGAACAAACCTTCCCAATCAACATTAGAATGAGAATAGAAAAACAAACCTTCACTTGAAAGCCTTCAGGTACACAATATGGAAAAAACCACACGGGGTACAGTTATTCTACAATTTTTATAAGGTTAGCTGGTTAGTACACCTATCACATATTGTCCAATTAGAAGGTTAGCTGGTTAGGTAATAACTCCTGGATTTCCTGCCCCATTGGAATCAGTCCAGGGGCTTCTTTGCCCCACTCCCGTTATGTCTTCCCAGATTCTGTTTGGAAAATGGAACATCCTTGTAGTTGGTTGTCTTGTTGGAATAAGACTAAAGAGCATTTCAGAAATGTGTTAGAAGGGTAGCTTATTGCTCCTGAGTACAGGGGGAAAGGGCAGGAAAAGCACTAGGAGCCACAGCCATGCAGTAGGAATCTACAGAGCTGCAAATGTATTAAAAATAGAAAAAGTTAACAATCTTGGGCACCACTGACTGACAGACCAAGGACTGTAACCAGGTACTGCTTTCAGCTGGGGGGGAGTTCAGTTTCTCCATGGCAGCTTGCACAGGGCTGTGTTGGCCTTAGTGTGAATAATGCTGATAATGCTGAAAATAGTGCTGATAACAAGTTGATACCACACTGAAAACACTCTGAAAATACATTGAAAATACACTGAAAACACACTGAAAACACAACGATACCATGGTGATAACACACTGATGCTTCAGCTGCTGCTGATCTGTGCTCACACAGCATTTTCTGCTCCTCACCAACAATTCAGCATCACCTCCAAAATACTGTGTACTGGGTTAGAATTAGGGGGTGTTGAAAGGTGATGGTTTTGCACTTGTAGTCCTGATCTTAATTAACAATTAGCTGTTTGCAGGAAGTGTCTTCTGAATAAATGAATCCAGTGAGGTTTGGGTTTGGGGCTGGAAATCGGCGTGATCAGTCGTTCTTTTAAATCCTCCCATCACAGCCATCTCTAATTTCCTCGCTCATAGAAGTTCAGGAGCAGCACCTCCCACTTGTGAAGCACAAAGAGCGTTAGAAGAGAACAATTTTGATTGAAGTCATGGGGCTGCTTGACACTTGAAAGGCCTGGAAATGAGGCAGCAGCTTCCCACTGTTTTCCACTGATGTGCTGGAAATGATCACCTGTCTGAGTTCATCCAAGGAGTGTAACTCCCTGACACTTCCTTGTTTTCTGTGGACTGACAGGAAGGAGCTTTCTCATTTTATCCACAGAAGTTTCATTATTTTAGTAATAATTCGTGCTTTTTTGCCATTCTTTCATTGATTTTGTGGAGCATTAATTAGTCATCATGACTGTCATTTCATGAGTAGACCTTTATTCCATGTCTAGGTCACCTTTTCTCTGACTTAGACTAGATAGGTTTGACTTTCTAAGTGTCAGGGCTGAAGAAAACTTATACATTGTTAATTATTTTTCATTTCCTTTTGTTTTTGGTTTTTTTTAAAGGAGACTGTAAAAATATTTTAAAAAATATTTGTGGAGAGTATAAGGGAGGAAATATTTGCCCCAGAGAACTGAATTTAGCTCTCACTGTTAAGCTTCATCTGATCTTCCCAGCTCATTCTCCAATTTTTTCTGTTGTTATTGGGAATTTGGTCCAAAAAACCTGTGTGCAGCATTTACATCTGTGAATAGCTCCATTCAAAAAGTGACTGTGGAATGTGAAGAAGCCTTTGGGCTTGTGTGAGGTCACACAATTATTTTTTTGTGGAATTTAGGATGTGAGCTTTCATAGTAAAAAAATCCAGATGGATCCAGCTCTGGAGTGAGCTGGCAGAAAAATTGACAGGGGAAGTTCATTTAAACTTCCTATTGTCTCTCCAAGAGGAAGAAAAGAGGGAGAGTTCTAATACCTGTTAATTATTTTATTGATTACTGATAGTGCACCAGTTCATTACAGTCACAACAGAGGCTGTGTCAGCTGAGGACAAGGGGCCAAGGAACTGTGGATAAAATATCAGTGCTGATCATTTGGAAAGCCTTTTGCTTGGCAGGGCTGCGAATTTGCCTGATAGCACAGAAACCAGAAGGGACTAAATGCACCTTTGTGCTGCCCTGGTCACTGAGCAGAGCAGAGGAATCCCTAACGCTGCAGCTGTGTTGGATCAACTCTATTTACCTGCATTTATCCCTGTCCAGAGCACTTGTGTTGGACACTCTGGGCCAGGCTCATCTGCCACTGCTTTAATGGGGCAATAAAAGTTTTACAATCTAATGGCTTGGCAAGTGTGACAGTTTTCTTAATGCCTCCCCAGAGCTGTGAAATACCTGTGCAAGAGCTACAGCTGGAGGAAAGACAGAGCAAAGATGTTCTTGTAAGTGAATCAACAAGTTTTCTCTAAGTTTGTAGGTAAACCACACTTCATCAGAAATCACAATTAAAAACTATTTGATTCGATTATGTGGACTTGTAAGCAGGTGTCTCCTGACTCATCTGAAGAAGTGCTGTTTGCAGATCCGACTTCTTGTAGTGATAAATAACAATTTGCTCCCCTCAAATAACTACTAGTAATACTTGTAGTGTTTTATTCCTACATACACAGAGTTTCTTCTTGTTCTATGAAAAAGTTTCCCACTTCACAGCAGTGCTCAGCTTTCATCAGGAACGTTGCATCAGCCTGGTTTTTTCTTTTAATGTTATTAGAGACTTAATTGAAATTCCTCTCATTTTTGTTTTTTGTGAGCTTTAAGACAAATATAATGATGCTTACATAAAATTAATAATTTTCCTTCTCATTTGCACACCTGCTCCAATCTTACCTTGTAATTTTCAAAATGAGTCTTTAGTTAGAAAGCTACCCCAGGTGAGCTTTCTGTCCCTTAATCCCTAGTACTGCTCTCATTTTGGGGGAAATAAATCATGACATTCTCAAAATCAGATTATCCCCAGTTACTATATAATTCTGTGATTTAGTTTCATTATGTAATATTGGCAGCAAGAAGATTCTTAATTAGCTGTACTTGCTCTTCAGAAAAGTTTTTAGAAAAGTCAGTAAAATCAAAAGTTCGACCTAAGCATGTTCTCCAAACTTAAATTAACCAGATTAATCACTAGAGTAGCTTGGGGTTATAAAATGAGGGACGATGTGATTCTTAGCAAAAGCTGCACACGGAATCTGACGGGAGGCACATCCGAGGAGCATTGTTTCCCAAGGAAATGCGGCTTTGATTTGGGAACAGCCCCAGCATTCTGTTCTTCCTCCACGGCAGCACCATGGGCTGTTCCCGACAAGCGCTGGGTAACAAACAGAAATGAAACACGGCCTCCAGGCTGAGCAATTTAAAAGGGACTCAGACAAGACATATCGAGCAAAATCAAAGCTTCCCTCATGAATCACTGGTTTTGCAGAAATCTCCTTTTCCCCCCGCTTGGGTTATTTACAATGATAAATTTGATTCAAAACTCCTGCATTTAAGTAAGACAGAAGATAAGAAGAAGGAGATGAAATTGTGTGAATGATTAATATATGCCGTGTCTGCGGAGCTCTGGAAGGAATCGTCCGCTTTGGAGTCTCTACCTTTTGCTTGTTCATAAGTTTTAACAAACTTCGTATTTCAGACTTCTGCCAACTGCTGACAGCAAAGACAATCTGTCTTTTTTCTGCCTCTACAGAGAAAGTGACAATAATTTGATTAGGCTGATTTATAACATTAGAAAGCAAGAAGAAGATGAGGAGGGAATTAATCAAATTATGACAAACTGATCCCAGAGAAACTGTGAATTATTAGAGATTTCCTTTTTTTAGTCAATACATCTGGAAGTAAACTAGACCATAGTTGTTTAGATTAAAAGAATAATAGTTGTGATTTCTACTTGGTAATTGTCACTTAGAGCAGATGAATTAAAGGTCCCACGAAGCACAAATCACCTCATCATATAGGAAAGTGTATTTATAGCAAAAATGTTCTAACAATGTACTTTCATGCTGTCAGGAGAGTTTCAAACATGGTTTCCTTGGTACATATTGACAACTAATGACTAGGGGTAAGCTTTAAAGGAACTCATTATTGGTAAAGGAAGGGGTTTTTTTGGCAAATACCCCAAAATTCTGATCACCCGAATACTCTTCCCATGTTGGCTGAAGTACCCCACCAGTATCGTGCTGAAATGAGGTGTTGGATAAAAGGCCACCCTGATGGCACACATTATTGGTAGGAATTGATCCTTCTTGAGAAACAGTCTCCTGTATTTTCCCATCTGAATTTATCAATAGGAGGATTCCCCAGGCTGAATGAGCTATAGCAGGGGAAAGTTTTATTTTTGGTTCCTTTTTGCCTGTGTGAAGACTGAGACCAAAATTTTGGAGGAGAACTACAAAAAAAAAAAAAAAAAAAAAAAATGTAAGAAAAAAAAAAAAAAAAAAAAAAAAAAAAAAAAAAAAAAAAAAAAAAAAATCAGCACCAAGAGCAAGAAAAGAACCCCTCTCTCAAAATAACACCAATGTAGTGACAGGACTCAGGGAATGGCTTCCCAGTGCCAGAGGGCAGGGTTAGATGGGATATTGGGAAGGAATTGTTCCCTGTGAGGGTGGGCAGGCCCTGGCACAGGTGCCCAGAGAAGCTGTGGCTGCCCCTGGATCCCTGGCAGTGTCCAAGGCCAGGCTGGACATTGGGGCTTGGAGCAGCCTGGGACAGGGGGAGGGGTCCCTGCCCATGGCAGAGGAGGAATTGGGTAAGCTTTCAAGTCCCTTCCCACCCAAACCATCCTGGGATTCTGTGGCAAAGTGGGGCAGGAAGGGCAATGAAATCTTATGAGAATCCTGGAGAAAAGAAAACCAGCAGCATCACTTCTCTAATACCTGCCCTGAGTTCTTCCTTCGGGAAGGGATTTAAAGCAGTTTGAACAAGCATTAGCCAATTAGCCCAGAGCAAATGCTCCGAGTCTGGAAATGACAGCAAGAAAAGTGGGGGCAAACAGTGAGTAAATGGCTGCAGTGGTTCTCTGTGTCTCGTAAGGCCAACAAATAAAGTGACTACCAAATAATTCAGAAGTCAGTGTCCAAAAAATATATATCTAATCTACAAGAGCTGCCTCCTCAGGGCAATAAATTTGCTATTACTGCACCTGCTGATAAATGCTTTCTTGAGCCTGGTTCTGCTCTGGAGGCTGTTCTGGGAATGCTAATAGCAGCATTTCAGGGGGAGGCTGCTGAATGGAAAATTGAAGTAAGATCCAGGGAATGCTTCTATCAATTCACAGATCTGAGCCAAATTCCCAGAGTTAACGTTGGACTGTAGGGAACAAATTTGCTACAAGATCTTGAAGTTTAGTTTTTGTTCTCTTCTTCTGTTCCGGTGAATCTAAAAGTGTTTGCAAGGTTCTTCCTAACTCCCTCAATTCATCTCCAAAGTGCAGCATACATATAGTACAGGATCCTGGGGTCGCCTGGCAATGTCTCTGCAAACAAATTAATCTTACTGATAACAGCCTGAGATTATCAGTGTAAATAGCTCATTTCTCATTATCCTGATTACATGGGCCAAACAAACATGATTTGTCTTATGCTGTCAGGACTATTCATTTAATCCAAATGTAATATTTTTTACATTCCTAAAATACCGGAGTCATTTCCCTGTGGTGACTGCAAAGGTAAATTTTGGGACTCTTGCTTGCCTGAGGCCTGTTCACTTTCTCTCTTTTCTGGCTTGGGCACTTGGGAGCAATTGAATTAACATATATTGTTACATGAAAAATGCTTTCTTCGAACGCAGCTATCACTCCACTTGTCTGAGAGAGGTGTCTTATTGGGGTTTCTTAAATTGTTGTAGCATCTCGTCATATTCCGTGCTTGCTGGGTTTTCCAAAGGAGCAGTCTGTGCTGAAGAAGAAGCCAGAAGAAAATGCCTTTGCAGTGATTTCTCCTGTGCCATATGGAGCCGGAGGATGTGGTGAGGATGCCTCCCCTGTGCTGGGGAGTGTGGCACGATCTTCTCTGTGACTGTGCTGTGAGTTACAGTGTTGGCACAGGGATAAATCCCATATGGGATAGTCTGCAAGAAGAGCCCCTGGCAGCTAGTTCAGGTGTTTTGAGCACAGACTGCATGAGCCACAGAACTTCAGTCTCACACTGGTTTGGGTTGGACGGGACCTTAAATCCCATCCAGTCCCACCCTTTTCCATGGGCGGGGACACCTTCCATGATCCCAGGTTGCTCCAAGCCCTGTCCAGCCTTGTCTTGAACGACAGCAGCCAATAAAACATGTGCAGCACAGACCCATGGACAGGACAAATGGCAAGAAAGCAGCAGATTTTGACGTCAGTTTGAGGAGTTCTGTCCCGCCAGAAGATATTGCCAGGATGCCTGTGGCAGAGTCAGCTGGAGACCAGGAGCTGGAATCGAAGTCCTCTGTCCTCCCCAGCTTTCCTTACCCATCATTGGTGTTTTATACCTTCTCCCAAAAGAAAAGGGGACAATCTCATCTGTCCTTGACAGAATTTAATTATATTTGAGACCAGGGCTTTTTCTGGTTTGACCAGGCTCCTTTCTTGCTTATTCTGTAGAATTACCTGGTCCCAGCACACAGCTCTCCTGCTTCTCAATTCCCTATTTTTATCTTGCTGATTTTACTGTTTCCAAGTGTTTTCCCCTGCTCTCTGTGCAACTGTACCGTGGGTCTCTGATGACCCCTTTGTGGCTGCAGATATTTATGTAAATGTACGGAGTTATGCTTGGAGTGTCTCCCTCTCACAAAAAGTGTTGCTAAAGGCATTTTGTATCACTGCCAGCTGCACTATTTCAGTGTGCTCCTGCCTCGGTGCAAGGCAAGCAAATATTCACTGCCTTTGCTTGGGCTGCTGCTGCCTTTTGCAGGAAACTGCTCCCCGCATCAGCTCTGCTGCCCTGCTCGGAGCCACTTGGGAGCAGCTCAGTCCCTGAGCAAAGCAATGCTGCTCCCTCACTTGTTCTGGTCCAGGTTTCAAAACACCCCCCCAAAAAAATGAAGACAGTTTAGTGCTGATGAATTTTAAAGCATGGTTGCTATGAATTGCCTGCTTTGGAGACCCCCTTGAAGCCACACTTAGTAAGTGACAACACCTCCATGTGGGACCGTTGCTGGCACAGTGTTTCAGTCTCTTTTAACTCTGCCGATTGGAAATAAAACCTCTTAACATTTCAAAAATGGAACTTGGCTTTCTCTGTAGTGCTGTGGGAATGTGTGAGTCAGGGTTTTTCTGCAGGGTGTGTTGGTGTTCCCTTTGCTTTTCCTCCTCTGCCGATATTTTCCCAAAAGGATGTATTTTTGGAGATGCATAAGTACTTCAGATCGTGTTTGTTTTCAATGAGATTATTTCAGAGGAGCGAAAGGACGTGTTCCCAGGAGCTGTTTGCTGTTTTGGCTGTTTGGTGTGCCAGAGTTCCCCTGACAGGGACACTGTGGGGAAGGGCTCATCGCTCCCGGGACTTTAAAAACAGTGTTTTCATAGACTCTGTTAGCAGCGTTTTAGCTGTGAAGTTTTGTTTCTCAGACAGGGAACTTCAAGCAAATTCCTCATTTCCAATGCATTTCCTTGGCTGAAACTTCCTTTTCTGTCTTCTTAAAAGCAACAGAGGTGTTTTATCTGTTTATTGAGATTCTTCTTATTGGGGGGAGCTTTTATTGCTGTTTTTTATTTTCTTGCAATTCTCTATTTGAACTTTCTCAGTGACTGCCAGGTCAGCAGTGGAACATTAACTTTAAACCAATCTGGGAATCTTTGTCCGGTGTGTAAAGTCTAGTTTTGGCTATTCTGTGTTCTGGTTTGGTTGGTTTAGTGAGCATGGTGGCATTCAAGGGTGGCACTTGGTGATCTTGGAGGTCTTTTCCAACCTGTATGATTCCATGATTCTATGGGAACAGGGCAGTAGCTCTTAAATCAGTATATTCAAATGTGCTTTCAAACGCATCTTTAAGAAGCCAACATTTCACTCACAGTTATTGTTATCTAATGTCTGAGCAGATCTGGATTAATGTTAAAAAGGTGCATCAAGAACAATGCAGAGTTTCCCTGTGTTCCCAATGTTTTGTATCCATGACTTCTGAAAAAAAGGCTGCTCACGGTCTTCATCTTTCACTGAGTTTAATTGTGAAAATCGTATTTCAGTCTCCTGGAATCACCTGGAAAAGATTTTCAAGATAATAAATGGAATCCAGTAGGGATCTACAACCATTTCAATGGGAAAAAAAGAAAAAAGAATAATACTTTTTAAAGTTGTTAATGAAGGATGGGATAATGGAGTTGTGTTTTTACCTTTTTATTCTTTCTATTCTATTCTTTCAATAAGCTTCAGTTAGGAAAACAGTGATGCACATCTAAGGAACAGCATTTATTACTGAAAAACAATTTTCACTCAAATCCAGTGTAGGCAAAGTCCTTCTTTTTAAAAAGCAAATTTGAAAATGCTTAAAAATACAGATACAGAAGCAAAATGAAAGGTGAGTTCTCAAAAGTCTTGGAAAAGAATATATCTCTTTTATTTGGAAAACCTAGCTGAGGTTGATGCCCTTGAATTCAGTAGTGCATTCCAAATTTCGCTGTAAAACAAACTCTTATCTGAAGAATTTAGTAGCAATTGGAACTAGTTACTTAAGGATCTTTCTGAAGTTATTTGGGCTTTACAGCCTATGTTCCTATGATAAAAGTGCTTGGAAATCAACCTTGTTCCCAGGAAATCAGTGGTGAGAGTCTTACAAATGTCAAGTGGATGCTTTACTACAAATGAACCTCGGTTTGTGGCACAGTAAAGCACTTAGGTTATAAAAGACAAGAGAAAAAGGAAGAAGAAAGAAAAAGCCCTGCTTTTACGGGGCTGAAATAAACACTTGGTTGTGTTCTGCAGGCCTAGAAGGTTCTTCCAGCTCTGGAGTGCCTCAGCATTTAAAATAAATGGAGATTTTAGATACCTCTGTAAATAAACTTTTCACTCAAACTCAAATCCCATTAATGCCCACTTAGTTTGCTGAATTTGCCAAGTTCCCATGTTCTGTGTCCCAAGTTAAAACAGAAAAGCTGGTAATTTTTAATGATTTCTTATTGTTAAGAGTGTTGGAGGAGAAGAACTTTTCTATCAGCAAACAATACTCGACAGAGTGTAATTAAATATTTACATCTTTCCCCATTCTTATATGTATATATACAAAATGTTCTTTTGCATTCAGGGATGTAATAGAGACTTTGGTAAATACAGCTTTCTCAGTTGTGCTCTCTCAACCAAGCCAGTCCCTCCTGAATCCTCAAAAGCATCAAAATGAGTTGTTGTGGCCTAATAACCAGAACATTTTAAATAATAGTACTAAACTGAGAGAGGCTTTGTCACAAATGCCATTTATTAACTGAGGCAGCTCTTCAAAGCCTAAGTGAGAGGCTCAAAATTCAGCCTTTAATGCTGTCAATGTGCACAGAGCATCAAAGAAGACTCCTAAACTAACCCCACACGCAAATGATTTTCCAGCGAGCTGAAAGTTACATCTTAAGAGTAGTTTTATCCCAATTTAGAATTACAGGTTTTATAAATTCAAATATTTGAAACTTTGGATTGTTACCAGGAAGTTAGAGAAAAAGTCAATACTCTCATACCTGATCAATCTGTTTATTTCTTCGATCTACATTCCCAACCAAAATGTCATAGTTACTTTTCAAATACTTTGTCAGTGTTTTTCTCCACCAGAAAAATCAAGGAAATTTATGGCCTCACTTAGAAAATCTGCCTTCTGTATATATTTTCCTGTGGTTTTGGGATTGAAAATCTGTATTTTCCCTCTAGGCTTTTGTTTTGCCTTTAATCAGGAACTATTACAATGTTGCCAAAAATTTTCAAACAACTGCTGTGAGGGACACTACCATTTCTTCATCAATTTTTCTTTATTTCATTAATTAGAACACCTGTAGCTCATGACTTTAACACTCATTTTTTAAGAAACAGAGAAACATTTGTTTGTTTTTCTCTGTTTTTGTTGGTTTCTTTTGTTCCAGACAAACAAAAGAAACTATTGCAAAGTTATTTATATTACTGCTGCTGAAAACTTCATTATTCCAAAGCCAGGAGCCACAAAAGAGCTACAAAATAGTTCAATATGTTAAAAGCTGACCAAGAAAATAGTTTTCTGGCCTGTTTAAATAATACTAAGAAGAAAATAATAAGCCTGTAGGTCTTATTATAGGCAGTAGAAAAAAGCAGAGAAATAAGTCTCTCTATAAACTGTGAAGCTCAATTTTTTTTTTTTTATTATGAAGACAAAGCACCACCTGTGACCTTTAAAGAGATTTATTTTGTTCCCTCACCTGTTCTCCTGTGCAAAGGATTAAAACATTATTCATTCCATAGCTACAAAAAAAATCTGTCATCTACACTACTTTTGATTTTCTTCTCCACACATCCATTATGTTTCAAATAAACATTTTTTTTCGACTCCTGGAGTTCTTAAATAACTTCTTCAAACACTCGGGAGAAGTGTTGACAAAGCTGTGAATAATGTTCAGCTGGATCGTATTTGTCATACAGAAACGCCTCAGCTCCAGCAGGCGTTTCCCCTGGGACGATGCATTAAACAATGGAAACTCAATTCCACGGCTTCCAAGGAGACTCACCTTGCCCAGGTGTGGTCACAGCACAGCACCTCTCCAGGAGGAAAAGTTCACAGCTCAGCTCTTACCTGGGTATTTCCCTGACTGGTTTAATTGGAACACACTGGGATTCATGCAACAAACATCATATTTTTGAGATGGTTGTGATCAGTTTAATCAGTTTTTCAGCCCCTAGCGTTTATATCACCTTGAGCATGTAGTGGTCATAATTAACACGGTGTAGTGGGTATATAATGCACAATTTCATAGTGTCCTTGTTGCTCTTAGTAGTTTGTCATGGCAGGATTGTTCCCCTCTGATCTGACCTTTCAATATACATTGATTTTGTTACACATAGAATCACAGAATATCCTGGGCTGGAAGGACCCACCAGGACCATCCAGTCCAATCCCAGCCCTGCACAGACCCCCAACAATCCCACCCTGTCCATCCCTGGCAGCGCTGTCCAAACACTCCTGGAGCTGTGGCAGCCTCGGGGCCGTGCCCATTCCCTGGGGAGCCTGGGCAGCGCCCAGCACCCTCTGGGGAAGAGCCTTTCCCTGACCTCCAGCCTGGCCTGCCCTGGCACAGCTCCAGCCCTTCCCTGGGTGCTGTCTCTGGTCATCTTCCAACAGTCATCCCAGAAATGCTTGTTCAGGATAAGAATGGTTTCCTTCCTCTGTAACGTACTGTCAGTAATTCCTTCCATCGCATTCGAGTCATGCAGGGCCTAAACTCTGGTTATAACCAACCTCAGCCAAATCAATGTGGGAACTTAGACCATTCCCAGAGGAGCCAGGCAGCTCTCCTGGCTCGGCCAGCAGAAGGTGTGCAGTGCTGTTGGGCTACAGAAGGGGCAAGAGGAAGCCCTGCTCAGCCTGGTCCCTCTCCCAGCCTTACAGCATCGCTGGCCTGCAGCACTCCTGCTCCTTTGACATGACATTATTGCATGTCTTTGTCAGATCCCCGTCAAACTACTTCAAACACACTCTGTGCTGCTAAAAGAGCTCTGCAATTACCTCCAGCTTGGGCAGGACAGAGCAGGGCAGTTCCTACGAAGTTTGGGGGGAGGCTTTTTGATTCTTCCCGCTGCTCTACTGCACACAAACTGCTTGTTGGTGTTTTGATGGAGTTCAAGGTCTTGGTCTTAACGTTTAAAGCCCTTAATAGAGTGGGTCACACTGTCTTGCTGGAGTTCTGATCTTTAGGGATCTTTCATCTCGCCTTGGGAGATCTGAAGGAAAAGGTTAATCGTTGCCAGGCGCGGAAAGAAAGCCTCAGTTGGCTCCGAGCTTTGCGGCTGTGCCGTCAGATCTGTGCAATGCCTTCCTTGAAGAGGAAGAGGCACTATGGACTTGGGCTCTTGAAAGAGGCACAAAGGCCTTACTTATCTTTGCAGATATTGGGGAGGCACCTCTGATTCCTCTTGACTTTTTCTTTCCTCGAGGCTAAAGGTTGAAGTAGAAAGCGCTCGGCACAGTTGCAGCCACACATCCACACTTCTGAGCGCGGACTCTGCGGCAGTTCCTCCTCACATGGCTCAGACCTTGGTTGCTTTCCAAACCACTAGATCCACATCACCGGAAGAAAATGGCTCCTAAGTCCTCTAAGTGGTCCTACATCCGCACTAATTTTGGTCCTTTCATGCCTTCACAGTAGGAAGTGAGCATTTTTTATCAGCATGTTATAGAATCACAGAAGGGTTTCAGTTCGAAGGGACCTTAATGATCATCCAGTTCCTACTTCCTGTCCTGGGCAGGGACACCTTCCTGGAATAACTCAGCTTCTCCATTTCTCTTTGCCTCCTGGAACGTATTTTGATCTGAAGCACAGCTTGCTTTAGCCTAAGAAGCCAAGAGAGTAACCAAATTTAGTCTTCCTTTAGAGGACCTGTGTTTAGAACGATTCTGTCTTAACTCTGAGATCTTTGTGATATATTCGAGCAGCACCAGAGCAGTGTCATTCTGAAATAGTTAAACTCAAAACTACGGTTATGCCATTGACAGAGCTGTCATGTTGATAGCACTCTGAAGCACAGGAAGGCAACAGTCGTTCTATTTCAAAACATAATTTTGGAGGACCTTGGAAATTTATTCTCTAACATTTCTGCTGATACCACTTTCCAACCCATTAGATTTGGGGAGAACTTGCAGTTTTTATGTCTTCTGTTCTGATTTTGTTTTCTGTTAAATTTCTGGAGGGGAGGCTTCTGTGCGGCCTCACTCAGAGGGTTGAGAACACACATAAATGAAAAACTGAAAACCAGCTGGCATTGGACCAGGTTTCAGTAGTTTTTGTCAAATACCTAAAATTTAATAAAGACTTAAGCATGACTAATAGAAGTCCTTACTGTCCTGTTCCTCTGATCTGTAGCACTTTCAAGCACCAGGGACAAGTTATCCCCACTGTAAAAGGGTTGAAATTGTGATGACCACTCACTCACAGCACATTGACTTGGAGCCTTGGCGTTCAGCTGCAGTTCAGAAATGCAGAATCTACCATTAGGAGAAGCAGAAGTCTCCCAATCCCATTTTTATGAATCCAGTGTGAGACACATCACCCAGGAGCTGTATTCTGTATGGATCCTCTTTCGGAGAAGCATTTTTTAAGAAAACCATGAAGGGTTTTTTTCATTATGAACAGAATAAATACAGAATAAATTTTTTGAATGCAAGATTACACCCACCTTGGTTCTTTATATAATAATTCCATTAATTGGCAGATAATGCCAGTTTATGTGGAAGTGAGAGGGGAATTTTGGGGTCATGCAATGGTTTTAATCCCAACCCTCAGTATCCACTCAATGTTGACTCTTTGGATGCCGTTCCAATAAAATTTTGTGTCAATAGTTCTATAAGTCAGCAGTCCCCACTAAGGGTTTGTTTACAGTCATTGCACACCATTTAAAATTTACATGGTTTAAAAAAATGAATTGTTCTTACCTTTTTTCCTTTCCTTCTAATATAATGTTTTTATTGACAAATGATAATTCAATTATAACTCAAATCTCTGTAGTATGTGTGAAAATCCACTTCAGTCATGGATAGCATGAGAGGATTACAGAGGAGCGCACTGGGTAAGAAGTCAGCATACAGGAATTAGTTTTATTTCTGCAAATGAGTATTTCATCGCAATGAGTATGTTTATGTTCTGAGTGCCTTTAAAATCAAATGTATTTCCGGGGGTCTGAGGACAGAAATGAAAGTTTACACCAAGAAGATCGGTGTTCTTTTGCCTATAGTGATAAGACTCTCTGAGTTTTGAACAAATGGAAAATGAGAATTAATTTGCATCTTCTCCCCACTGAGCAGGGCATAAAGAGTGAGAAAGAAAATCCCCAGACAATGTTTAGAGAAGAGTCTCACATTAATGCTATTTACCCATGGAGTTCAATACCTGGGTACACATGATGAGAGCAGTCATCTTGGAAATTATGTTGGTCTATCTTGTTTAAATAATATTGCAAACCCTCTGCTAATTGTTCCTAATATACTTATGATCTGGAAAATCTTATTTGGTGAAGTATTATTCAGCTATCTCTTAACCAGCCTGTTAATTATTATTAACCTAATTATTCTTCTGTCACAGGGCCAATATTTCTCAGACTCTTTTTCTCAATTTATAAGAAAATAAAAAATTGGAAGCTGAAAAAGAAGCAGACCATATAGACTTATTTTCTGTATCCGAGGTAATATTAGGAATTATTTGATCAATTCCTGGCTTGGAGAGGGGATTTCTGATGGGAAAGGATATGAAACAGAATGTCCAGAAACTAGAATTACTCAGCTTCACTGGAGGAATTGGTTGAAAAGTTCCAAAGGTGAATAAACAGCAATATCTTTAAATTTGAACAACAGACTTTGGGTTGTGGTAGTCTCAGTGACTGAGAACGATCATCTGTTAGAGACGTTTAGGATTTGCTGCAGGAATCCACGGGGGCACACAATGTGGTACCTGATCCTAATGGTCCTTCCCACCATTAAAACCTGCAACAGAAATGTTCTGAAGGCCTGGTAACGCTGTAGTTTCTTCTGCCTCAATACTTTTCCTTCTGTGACAACTTCCCCATCAAGTTTAAGTCCCCAATACCATGTGGAATGTGCTTTTGGCAAGAAGCAAATCTGTTTTAGTGAAGGAAGCCCTGAGAACCAACACTGAATACAGAGATGCTATTTATTTTGGATTTCGGTAGGGCTCCGAAAGCCCTGTTGATTAAATGGATTCAATATTTTGATGCTGTTGCAGATGCTGCATTCAGATTAGAGCCAACCCTCCAGAGCAGAATAGACTAAAAATCCTCCTAGAACAGATCAAATGCCGTGAATGCAGGTGTATTTCAATTTAATCATCAGAGAGTAATTCTTGTGTTCTCCCTGCCCGTGCTATTGATCTTGGCAGCTCCGGGAGGCTGTAAACACGCCCTGGGTATGGTCAGGTTGTGCCCGGAGCTGCTTCTCCCCAGCTCTAACATTTACATGAGGGGAAGGATCAGAAAATTCTGATTTCTGTTCAAGCTCTCCAGGATTCAGTGTCTCCCTGCCCGTGGACTTTAAAGGCCTCTCCCAACATGTTGTGCTTTTCCTCTTGGTGTCCCCTGTGTTTTAAAAACAGCTTTCAAGTTGTCTCTCTGTAATCATGAAACTGATTTTTAATTAGCACAATGTAGTGACAAATACATCTTGAAAAGCTCACTACAAAATAATGGCCAGCAATTATATACAATGTACTTTATATGCTAATATCTCAATTGTAATTTATCACAAATATCATACTTCAGTAACTATTTCCTATTACTTTTTATTATTTGTATCAATATCACTAGTTCATTATAAGCATTGTTTACCACGCACATAATCACAACATATAGTACCATGAATAAATTTAGTTAACTTATTGAGAAACCACTTGAAAGCTGCAAACTTTTAATTTCTGGTATTAATTTGTTCATCAGTGTCAGGGTTTTGTTCTGATTATTGCTTTATTCATAACAACTTGGTCTTTTTTCTTTGCTTCCTGCCTCAGTGTGAATATTCCATCAAATTAAAAATTTTAATGCTCTAAAAGAGGCTTGAGATAATGTGCAAGGGACAACTGATTTATCTTTTTAAGTGACAAATGATTTTTGCTTCTTTTTGTACTTCTGAGACTAAGGTAATGAATGAGTAACACTGCACAACTCTTTTGGGTGACAATAAAGAAAAATATTCATAAAGAGTTTTGAGATATTTCTCATGCATGGTATTATTTGACAGTTTATGGTCATTCACTGAAAATTTCATTTTCACAAAAGTTTCATTGGTGGTTTTGTACAGTGAGGAGGTTAAAGGTTGAATGTGACACAACAATTACTTAAACCCAAATCAATTTTAGGGCTCAGAGTAATAAGCCTCTTAACAAAAATAATAAAAAATTGCAGAAGTTAAACATACAACTGAAACTGACAAATATTTATAGGAAAATTATATACAATTACATGGAGAATGTGACATTGATCCAGTGTTAGGGTACAAAAATATCTACATTTCTGATGACCTTGAGCTTAATGATTGAGAAAAATCTATGGAAAATTGGCAACTTCATTGAGACTTGCAAGGAGAGACCTCGTAAAGCATCCAAAAAAACCAAAATGAGGGTGGTACTTCTTTTGGAATATGGAAATAGTGTTTTTAAGGAGAAGACAACATATAACCAAGATCCAGCAGGGACTTGCAAGTAAAACTGCATAATGTGTCCTTTTAATATTTTATGGTGCAGGCAATCCTATTATTTTGAAAGCTACATAACAAACATATCCATTTAGACTTAAATCCCATCTGGATTTGTATGAGGATTCGACATTGACGTAAAGTAACATTGTGAGGAAACCACAAAGGAAAACTCACTATAAAAATTAGCTGCAATGATCCAGGAAAGAAGATAATTAGCAATGAAAATTGCCTGTTTTATATTAACCTGGTCTGATAGTTCAAAAGCTTGGCCTTTAAAATATAAATAAAATATTTAGAAGTTGACATCTGGCCTGTTCTGAATACAGTTTAGAGATTCATGTTAAAGACAACTGGATTTAGGAACAGGTGAATTCTTTTCCCCATTGCAATAGCTGCCCCTGGAGAAAGGACACAGCAGAACTGAGCTGGTCGCAGTAAACTATTCATAATGTACATGTGAATATGTAATATTAACCCAGGATTTATGCTTTGATTTCATGACTTATTCATCATGAACAGTGTGCGGGGGTTGTTCTCGATGGGAAAATTCCCTTCTCCTCATCCCTCTTCCCATGCATGGTTCCCATCCATCCTGCCAGCTGAGGGAGGAAACTATTGGAAACCTAATGGAGCAGAGTAGAAGTGAGGGGAAAAACCCACCCATTTAGGCAGCAGCCCATATTTATATTCATTTTAAGCTCTTAGGGCATTTTAGATATAGGAGCAGCTGCCTCTGGGCAATGATTTATGGGATTGTCTCTGGGCTTTTGCAATAAAGATTATGCTCAGACCTGGAAATCACAAATGTGCAAAATTCCACAGTCAATCTATTTTCAGTCAGGTTTATTTTTAATGCTAAACTTCTTTGCTCGTACAGAAATTGCCTGAACTAGCAGTACTTCTGTGAGAAGGTCAATAACTCAATATTAACCGAAACAAATTTTCTACGATTAAACTCTAGAGGTTTTTATTTTGGGTACCAGAAATCTTTTGCATTAGAAGCAGACTTCGTTTTGCAAAGAGAGCAATAATTTCTGATAGTTTTTACTTCTAGCACTTCATTTAGCAGCCACCAACACATTTATTTGCAAAACTAAAGCAAAATGCACCAACACTTAGCAGGTAATTGTTCTTAAAAGCCAACACAATGCAATAAAAATTCAAGAGGAGCATGATCAGCTATTAAAGCTGAGCAGACACACAGGAATGAAGGTTGGGGATGACAGATGTCCAACAGCGATCCCTAAAAATGTCAGTACAGATCAATAAATGACTCCTTTTCTGTTTACTTCAGTAGCAAGACTCCTTCTACAACTCCTGTGGTTTGCAAGGCTCTGGAAAAAGATATCCTGGCAAGTGTTGGGGTTTGCCATCCTTGGAAGTGTTCGAAAACCATGTGGATGTGGGCCTTCAGGACATGGTTCAGTGGTGAACATGATGGTGGTGGCTTTGCTGCAGGACTTGATGATCTTAAAGGTCTTCTCCAACCTTTATAATTCTGTAATTCCTCCATGATTTGCAGTGGAATGTAAATATGTGAGACAAAAAGGATTATGACTTAAGATCTATCTCTAGAATTTAATCTCTGAAACTTCTGACTTACTTAATAAATGAGGCTCCTCTACCCTCAATTGTTAACTGAATGCACTGAGCTTTTTTCAAATGATTAACTCCCCGTATATTCAGGGCTTGGGCTGCTTTTGAATGATTTCTTGGCTAATAAGAAACTTGTAGTGAACTTCGGATTTTCATCCTTTAAAACCATTGACTTGCAGTTAGCCTATGAAAAGTGTAATTGATTTCCATTTAGCTGTAATGGGATTTCTGCCTGGGCTGTATTGAGTGGGGTGAGGGATGTGGAGTGCACTGAATCACTGTCCTGAGGCTCGCTCCGTCTTCCATGGCGCGCCCAGGCACGGGAGCTCCTTGGAAATGAAATTCCCGTGTTTCTCTTCAGCTGATTCACTGCTGCAGTCGGTGAGGGATGTTTTTAAGGAGAAGCAAGGGCTGGATGATCGACCATAAAGCTTCTCTAATGAATTAAATTACAGCAGTGATACTTTCTTATTGTTGCAGGCAGGAGTGCCTGATACCCAGCAGCCTGTGGGCAATAATAGTGAGCAAGAAACAGGATCTCAGCTGATGTCAGTTATTGCTTTCCCATTTCCCCAATCTGCAAAGGATTTTAGAGCCAGAGATTGGGACTACTAGTCTGAAATACATTTGAATAGGTCGGGAGGTGCTATTGGAAGTCCTCTGGGAAAGTTTTTCTGCTTCTCTGAAAGACAATGCACATCAGGCTATGCCTTTTTTCAAAGTATTTCACTCCAAAAAGTTGCTCTAAAAGGGTCTAAAAGAAATTTTTAGTAACATCTGCCGTTTTGCTGTCATGGTTTCTGTTGCTGCGATGTTTAATAGCAGCAACAATTTACATAGGATGTGGAGCTGAATATTGAATTAGTTAATTTTACTACCGTGTTTGTGTCTGCAGTCTTCTGAGGATGTGTACAATTCTTTAATCCTTGTGGGCAGCTTCCTGGTGCTTTCCAGGAAGGAATCTAGTCTCATACTCAACAGCTTCCTCACAGAGGGGCAGCTCTGATCTCTGCTCCCTGGGACAGGGACAGGACCCAGGGAAGGGCTGGAGATCAGGGAAAGGCTCTTCCCCAGAGGGTGCTGGGCACTGCCCAGGCTCCCCAGGGAATGGGCACTGCCCCGAGGCTGCCACAGCTCCAGGAGCGTTGGGACAGCGCTGCCAGGGATGGACAGGGTGGGATTGTTGGGGGTCTGTGCAGGGCTGGGGTTGGACTGGATGGTCCTGGTGGGTCCTTCCAGCTCAGGATATTCTGTGATTCCATGATTCCTCCCTACAAATGTCTTGGACACTCTGCACAAAAAATCTTCAGTTATTCAGGCTTCCTAACCACCTGAGAGGAGCCTTTGTTTACCAATCAGTTTTATTTGGCAGAAACTTTTCGGGTTTTTCTCTTTTATGTTTTAAACTGAGCAGGGTGAGCTCCACCCCATCTCTCCCAGCACTGGCCATGAGGGAGAGCCAGGGCTCAGGAGGCTTTGTACTCACTGCACTGAGACACCCTTGCCTCGGGTAGCAGATGATGTGTTCAGTCTGTGCAGAGATTTTGCATTTCAAAGAAAAGCACTTCATGGTAATCAACCCTTGTGTTTGCTGCAGCTCACTTCGGGAGGGGAGTGTTATGAATACTTGTCATGTGGAATAAATATTACAGAAGATTAAATATTTTTCGCCACTTCGCAACACTTACTCTTTTCTTTGACCTTATAATGAGGTTCTATAAATCCCTAATGGGGTCTGATTCCTGCTGATGCCAGCAGAGCTTCTTAGGGTGACTTTGGTCCTCCACATGGAGCTCATTCCCAGCCCGAGGTCTGTGGTGGGGAAGCTTCTCCATCACTGTCAGAAGTCGGAGTGCTTATCCCAATCATCCCCTCACGGTAATTACCCTGAGGATGGGGTTAATTTTTGATCCCTCTCTCATTTACTCCAAGACACATCGCTTTAATGTACACACTGACACATGGAGATGGACCATTTATGAGGGGTGATGGACTCCACTGCCATTAAGTTTTAATGCATCATTAATTTTCTAGGCAGATGTAAAACAAGACTGTGATATTCTGTTCTTCATTCCCAAGGTTGACTTAAAAGTCAGTGACCTCTCTTGATTGAGTGGTCATTAAAATAGTCTGAACTATAGTCATTTTAATCTTCAGAGCATATAAAAATTAGGAGTTAAAAAAAATCATGCAGGTTTTTGCCTAAGACTCCAGCTTATTAATTTCTGCATTAAAAGAATGCATAGACTTCTCTTCAAATGCACCTGAGAGAAACTTTTAGATCCCACTGTTTCCTTTGTCCAAAGGGAAATACTATCCAAAATGATCGAATAATGCTGAAATCATTTCAGGAGCTTGATCTGCTCCTGACAGTTTAAGCATATTTGATTTTTAGAGATTTAAGTTATTTTTCTCCGCTGAAATTCGTGTGAAAGGCAGAAAGCAGTGGTGGAACACCAATGCATCCCTGGAGGGGCGGGGGTTGGAACGAGGTGCTCTTTGAGGCCCTTCCAAGCCAAACTCTTCCATGATTCCATGCTGATGTTCCCAGAGGCTTCCAAGGAGGTGAGATATCTCCTGCTGGTGTAGATTTTGCTCCCTGGCCCATTCCCTGACAGAGGGCACGGCTTCTGTCCTGGCACTGGCAGCTGCTCGTGGGAAGGGAAAACCCACAGGACTCATTGATTGGGATGGTTGGATAGGGTTAACCTTCCCATAAGGAACCTGATGCCTTGAACAAGGTTTCCAGATCACACCCTGCTCTATCACCACTGAGATTTTACTGTGAAATAAAAATTCCTCAAGTTTGGCCACACCATGTGTGTCCAAATTGACTTTTCCTGTTCTGTTTTCTCTAAACCATCAGGTAGGTTTGGTGTGAACACATGAACTGAACTTCTGCAGATAGATCATTGATATTTTTTTTTTCAAATTAAAATAGAATCGGGTTTTTCTTGGTTGCTTTTGGGGATTTTTTGCGATTTTTTTTAATGTGGTTTAGTTCGTTGTTGCCAGCTTATTTGTGGATTTTTTGGCAGTGCTGGAATAAAATGCTGATTTTTGGAAGTGTCCAAGGCCAGGTAGGAGACTGGGGCTTGGAGCAGCCTGGGACAGTGGAAGGTGTCCCTGCCCATGGCAGGGGTGGCACTGGATGGACTTTAAGGTCCCTCCCACCCAAACCATTCCATATCATTATGATCCTATGTCATTGCTCCTCCTTGAGCCTCCTGTGAGTGACTTGGTCATCCAGTGAGTAAAAATTGAAATAATTTTCAGTGCTAAGCATGATCATTATGGTAGCCCTCAGTATATAAGAATGATGAAATACCTTATTGGACCCAGACAGGAATACAAGTGAGCACTTTGAAAGTGGGGGTGGTAGTTAAGAATGTATTATTTACCCAAATATCTACATAAAGAGCAAAAAGTAGTTCAGCTTTCACAACTGGAGGAACATCCAAGCTCTTGCAGTGAGAAGAAATAGATGCAATGTGCTTTTTAAAATCTCCCCCAATATTTCAGGGTTGTTATTTTACACAGACTAATGCAACAGAAAAATAAGCAGCAAACCAGCACCTCTTTCAACAGTGTTTTCAGAAACTTAATAAGAGGTCTCACTTTCTTATCCTAATCACGTTCACCAATTTAGTGTCTGTTCTTGTCCTGTTCCTGAAAAGCATCACAATAATTTTTATCCCACAAGTCCTATTGATTGCTGTCCTGTAGAAGTTGAATGTATCTGCACTATTTGTTTGGGTTTTGTTGTCAGTAATCCATTTTTGTTTGTATTTTTTTTCAGTTCTGCTATAAAATTCAAGTCAGTCTTGTTCTGAAACACAGGGAACTCGAGAACAGGTTGCCCTGAGGACTGCATTGTATTTTAATAAGAAGTGTTACATCACTCTTACAAGCATCAGTTAATTGCCTTTGGACTTGTCCCAGGGGATGTTTCCCATGCAATTTCTAGGTGTACTTATTGGGAATTCTTTCTAAAATTACTGAGGTCTGAGCAGGCAGGAGCAGGTGAGAGGGGCTTTTATGGACTGACCATGACCCCCCATTGCCCATCTCCCCTTGGGACAGTTTAGGAAAGTGTGTGTGGTGGAAAGTGTTGTTTTAATCTGGTTTTGCTTTCTTTATCCAAACGTATTTTCGTTGGTGATCAATTCAATTAATTTTCCCCAAGCTGACTCTGTTTTGCCTGTGACTGTAATTGGTAAGTGACCTCAGAGTTTGTTTTTTCTAAATCACTATCCATGAGGTTTTTCATCTCATTTTCTCCCCTGCCCTGTTGAGGAGGGAAAGCAGGAGAGCAGCTGGGTGGGCCCTGGCAGCCAGCCCAGGTCAACATCTTAATATGAATATATTTACATATTATACCAATATTGGTGCGGGAAAAAGAGCTGCTTTGGGATCAGCCTCCACAGAACACCAAGTTTTACAGCATTGTCAGGGCAGATGAAGGAGGGAGAATCTCCAGGGAGCAATTAGGGGAGCGTGAGAGTGATGTAAACAGAACTTATTGCTGTGCCGTTCTTTGCAATACTTTCACCTTTCAGGAGAACAAAACTATCCCGAATTGCATCAGTTTGAGATTGCATGAAGGTTATCAGTCTGGGCAGGGAGATTCCACCGCAGCATCCTGAGGCTGTCCAAAACTTCCCCGGTTTAGGAAGCGCTGTGTGATTTCAGGGACTGCAGGCAGGGCTGGACAAGGAATCCCCAAAGGAGAAACATCAATTCCCGAGGATCTTCACCCCAGCGCAGAATTTGGTGAACGCAGAGGGGACAGAAATAGCCACCTATTCATAAATGTTTATTTACATGTTAGATTACTAGTCTGAAAGCTTAAATTGAATTAATTTGGGTTGTTTATCTGTGAGTAGAATAGAATGGTTTTGACATAAGGATTTTGGCTGTGGCCAGACCTTTTTCTGCATTTAAGTAAACACACATCTCCAGATGATTAATTGCTCTGGTTATAATGCTCTTGTTTCAATAATTATTACATTAGGTAAATAAAAAGTTATCTTAATGTATAACACTCATTCGAAATTCAATAAAAAAACAAACCACAAAACCAAGCAGACATTAAATTTTGTAGTAGCTGTTAAATTTAGAATTTCAGTAATCGTTAAGAAATTCATTTACTGAGCTGAGGAACGGGCACAGGTTGCCTGGAGAAGACCTGGTCTAGTGGAAGGTTCCCTGCCCATGGCAGGGGCTGGAATTAGATGAGAATAATTTTAACATGCAAAAAAATATAAAAGGGAAATGCTTCTATAGGTGAGATGGCCACCCCAAAATACTTGATGCTTAGTTCTGAAGCTCAGTAAAGAGTATTTCCTGATGGTTTACCAGTAAAATAAACTAAAACTTGCTCCCTTAAATATATTTTTTTAAAAAGTTGGAAATTTTAAGACTTGTTTTCCATGAACTGAAGGTCTGTTTCAGTCCATAAGTTCCTTGTGTGATGACAAACCCTATGCAGACAAGAAAACTGCTTAAACAACGTGTTTATAACATGCAGCACATTACAGCACATTTTATGATTCATGTAGCCTAAATATGAATATAAATTGATGATTTTCTTCTTTCTTGTGCTTGACTGGAAATGTACGTATTTTTTGGGTTTGGTTTTTTTTTTTTTTTTTTGCTTTAACAACCTAGCAATGATTTTTCAGAGCAAAGAGTCTTTCTATGTCATTAGACTTTGCCTTCTTGTAAATATGTGAATACTCCCAGCTCATAAATATTAGCATTCGTCTTGGTTGAAGGATGTAAATATGGCTTTGGGGAATTTGGAGGTGGAGGATGAGGAAAGGGAGGAAACTGTAATGAGGAAAGTATGGTGCAAGATTTTCAAGTTCAAAAGCTGAAACTTGATTTCTAGAATTAAAATTCCTGGATGTTTCACTGCCCTTTCAGCTCATGCCAATTTTTCAGGCTTACACTCAGTCTGGATTCGGGATTTCCAACTCACTGAGTTTAGGTTTGTTTGTTTAATGTGGGAAAATCTAGAAATTCTATAAATATGTAAATCCTCTGATTAGGTGTGTGTCCATAAGGAAATTCTAAGTAGAATAAAAGCACAAAAATGCCAAGGGGAAGTGGGAAGAGCCTGACTTGGCTGCATTTCACCTGAGTGCAAACACTGCTCCCAAACCCCCCTTTCTTCATGAAAAGTGACATTTCTGTCTCCACACATGAGACTCCAGAAATACTGACTGCATTTTTAAATATGGGTCACCACAATTTGCTGAGTACCCACAAATATTGATGTGTACTTCTGCAGAGCACAGAATCCCAGGATGGTTTGGGTTGGAAGGGACCTTAAAGCTCATCCCATTCCACCCCTTTCCATGGGCAGGGACACTTTCCACTATTGCAGGTTGTTCATAGCTCCATCCAACCTGGCCTGGAGCAATTCCAGGGCCCTGAATGAGGCAAGTGCCATAATAGGGAGAAGAAGAAAGTGGAAAAATTACTCTCTTTGCAATAAAGAATACAACAGTGCACCACAGATAAATTAATTTGCCAAAAAAGCATGCATTTTTCCGTAGATATGTAAGTGTTACACAGATGAGTTATTTTAGCATTGCATTATCTTATTTACTTTAATGGATATGGTGAGGTTAATGTTATTTATACCTCTAACAAGGCCCAAATAAAATTTTAGCATTGCGTTATCCTTTACTTTAATGGATATGGTGAGGTTAATGTTATTTATACCTCTAACAAGGCCCAAATAAAATTTTAGCATTGCGTTATCCTTTACTTTAATGGATATGGTGAGGTTAATGTTATTTATACCTCTAACAAGCCCCAAATAAACTAAACTTAAACACTGTGGGCATGAATGTCCCTGCCCATGGCAGGGGATGGAACGAGACTTTCTTTAAGGTCCCTTCCAACCCAAACCATTTTGGGATTCTAGGAATACCTGACTTTGAAAATGTCATTTACCTGGTCAGTCTGGAGACAGACTCCAGGTAATTTGTTCTAGTGTGAAATACTTTATTAGGAAGACTTTCCAAAGCATTTGGAGAAATGTTACAAATAACTTGTGTACGGCTGGTACAGACTCGCACTGGGAAATTGGACTAAAGGACCACTAACAGTCCCTAGAAGCTTTGTTTCCTGTGATTATAATTCTTTGTGATTGTCTTGGAAAACAAAGCAAACCAGTCCTACCTGGCTTGGGAGACCTTGGCTCGGCCCAGTGTCAGGTGGCACAGAAATTCCTGCTGCACAGAGTGATTTCTGGGCGCGTGTATCAAACAGAAAATATGGTTTAACCTCTGCAGTAATTCACAGAGTGGAAAGCCTGAAAAGGCTTCAAACACCAGCAAAACTTGCCAGGAGGCTGTTGAATTTCCTGCCTTGGAGGTGCTCCAAACTGGAGTGGGCAAAGCCTGAGCAAGGTGACATCTGCTGGCCCTGTGCAGGGCAGGAGGAGGAAGGGAGACTCCAGAGGCTCTTTCCAACCTTTATCATCGGCGGGGCCGTGATCGGAAAGGGCACGGGAAATTGGCCCTCGCTGCCTTCAGATTCCCATGTCTGAGGATGCAGAATCCCATGTGCTGCGAGGGACAGGGATAATATTGCAGCAATTATGGGTTTCCCTCCTCAGTCTGGAGCAAGAGTTCATGGGAACTTTGCCTCAAGGAACAGCACGTCTCAGGGAAGCATCCTGACCTTAAAATATTTCAGAGAGACTTTCCCGCTGTCTTATTAGGTATTAACTCAGTGAACTATGATTTTCTTTAAAACCCTGTTTGTTGAGCAGTGACTTCTTGTTTGGTTGGTTTAGACATCCTAAAATAAGCACTTTTTAATGAGACCAGCACCAGAGAGAATAACTCTTAATGGCTGAGAACTTTTTAATTGTTTTTATACAGCAAAAAATAAAAAATGAAACATGCTCTGTGGTCATGGATATCCAGGATTTCATTATAGACACACTGAAAATACACTGCCAGGACCAGGAGCAAAAGCACAGGATCACTTACAAAATCATGGAATCACAACCAGAGAATCATAACTAAAAGGTGTAGATGGCCTTGTATGAAAAACAACATGAGCCTTCTCGTCTGATTTTGAATGGCTTGACAGGAAAAATAGTTTAATCTGTCCCTACAGGAGAGTGAGAATAGATAGTATTTAATGGGTAATTTTCAACTGCAAGTGTACGATGGGCTCGCTTGAAGTTGAAATACCATCTTCAAATACAATCTTTGCAGTGTAAAGAAAAGAGTGTTGGAAAAAATGACCCTTTAAAGAAACCACAGAAAACACTGGAAAAATTACTTTAATGTAAGATATTTTAAAAATATATTCTATTCAGCTTTTCTGAAGGAGGACTGAAATATGAGTTAATCAGGAAGTCAAACCCTTTCCAATAATGGATATTTTGGAGAAAATAATTTAGCAGAGAAAGTCACAGTGAAAACTGGGGGAAATTCAGGGAAGACAGATTCAAACTGGAGCTGTGCTGAGGATTTCAACAGGTTTAGAGATTTTGTAAGAGCAAAAGTGATTTATAAAGGAAACCATCTATCAGGAAAAAGAGAGGAATAATGGGTATTTTTCATTTCAGTGTCTCCAGAATAAGTGTTTCAAGAGCACATGGTTCAGTGGAACACAGAATATTGGACTCAAAGAAATATTAAGTCAAAGTTAATGGTCTGCACTATTGGGAGAAAATTATTTCTCCCACCCTACAAATACACAGAAAGAACAATAAGCACTGCATCCATCCCATGCAAGGAGTGGAAAGTCTTTCATATTTTCTGAAATGGAAGCAATTCCTGTTCCAGAAACTCTAAAGAGATTGAAATAGTGAATAAATGTCAGGGGAAAGCAATGCCATTCTCTACTAAAATGCACAGGAAGAAATAATTTTGCTGCAAAACATGTGGAAATATTTTACACTTGAGTTTTTCCCTCTCTCTAAAACATAATTCAACTGTCTGAAAGACAGATTCTTTCTGCTGTACTGATCATGAAGAAAGATTTTGGGTGGGTTTTGGTTTGGGGTTTCTTTTTTGTTGGTTTTTGGGGTTTTTTTTGTTGTTGTGCATTCTGGGAACTAATCTGAATTAACTTATTAAGGTCATTGCCTTCATCAGTCAGCAACTTTGAGATATGTCATTTATTGTGCCCACCACATTCTCCTTACAGAAAACATCTGGGTGATAATTTAGAAAGCAAATGCATTTTCTACCACAATTATTTTGAGACAAAAAAATACCCCAAAAAACCAAACTTTCCTTTTAATTCTTAAAATATAGTTACTTGCAACTCTGTTACTTCTTTCGCTTGGCATCTTCTTTGAAAGACAAGGATCAAGCAGAGCTTCTAATGGAGCAGTTCTTTTAACAGGAATCCTTTAAGGATTAATGAAATAGCTCACCTATAAAGGATGGATTTCCCTCCCAAGCTGCACTTGCAGGATGCCGTAAATCCCTCTGTAAAAAAGGCTTCTGAGTTATGGGGCTTTTGCACAAGTCCTCACGTGAGGTTTGACATTCAGATTCTGTTCTTTGCTGCTCCTCATCCCATTCTTTTACCTGATGGGGTAAGTGCAAGGTCACAATGACATCCACTCACACACAGAGGTATTCCCACATCCAGGGGTCCCTGCGTGTGACACCGCACCCTTGGGGGCTGCCTGATGTGAGGATTCCGAATCAGAGAATACCAGAATGGTTTGGGAAGGGGGAGAGACCTTAAAGCCACCCCTGCCATGGGCAGGGACACCTTCCACTGTGCCAGGCTGCTCCAAGCCCCAATGTCCAGCCTGGCCTTGGGCACGGCCAGGGATCCAGGGGCAGCCACAGCTTCTCTGGGCACCTGTGCCAGGGCCTGCCCCCCCTCACAGGGAACAATTCCTTCCCCAATTCCCATGTGACCCTGCCCTCTGGCAGTGTAAAGCCCTTCCCTGTGTCCTGTCCCTCCAGTTCCTGATGAACTGTCCCTCTCCTGCTTCCCTGGAGCCCCTTCAGAGCCTGGAAGGAGCTGTGAGGTCTCCACATAACCTTCTCTTGTCCAGGCTGAGCATTCCCAGCTCCATGGGAAAGGAGGTCCCATCCCCTCAGCAGCTCCATGGCCTCCTCTGGACCTGCTCCAACAATTCCATGCCATCATGTTGGGGACACCAGCCCTGGGCACAGCACTGCGGGTGGGGTCTCAGCAAAGCAGAGAGAGAGGGAGAATCCCCTCCCTCAAAAGATAAATAACCTCAAAGGTTACACCTCAGTGCTGTGTTTTTTCTTAAGGGAAAAAAGGGATTTTTTATCTTCAGGAAGGTGATTTTCTTTTCTTAAGAAGGAACAGGCCGCCAGCATTTCAGGGGAGTTACGAAGTGAAATTGCCTTGGCAAAGGAGTGAAATATCCTGCCTGGAAAGCTGGACTGGTAAATAAACCAGCAGCTCTCTCCTGTTATGCCACAAGGGTGGGAAATGTGTTTTCACCTATCCATGTTGATTGTTCATTACCTTTTTCTCATAAAAATGGGATGGAATTATCCATCCTTTCAGAACAGCTGTTCCAGTGAAGCTCCAGATGTTGTCTGTACTCACTGCAATGCAATATAAGGGAATAAACTTAATATTTTAATAATAAAGAATATGATAAAAACATCCCCTGCTACTGACATTATAAAAAAAGGAATGATTCTCTCAACAATCTTAGATAATAATTTTTCAACAGCATTATCATATATATAATCCCAAGAAAGATTTTTGCCTTTACTAATAAAAAACCTGAGGCCTTTGTGCAGACAACAGGGTCTAAGGACTTTTCTGGCGTTTTTTTTGACAGAAAGTATTTTATATTTGTATTTTATATTTATGACTGAAAGCATTTTGTATTTGTCAGGTTTGATAACAGTTGTTTAGCAATCAGATGGCATTTTGGTGTAGTTTTACTTTAGTTTATAGAGATAAAAGTAATTTTTCTGTGTGGATTGAATTGTCTTTGCCATCCAGATTAAAGAGATGTGGGGAAGGTTTTGCAGACATGCTGATCCCAGGAGTCTCACTGCAATCACAGCAGTCAATCTGTGGTTGTTACAGGGATAAAACCTCACATCCTTCAGGTAAAGCCCCTTTCAAAGGGAGCAGAAGAGAACAGCTGGATAACAGGGATCAAAGGAAGAGAAGGAGCAGACTCTGCAGGGAAAATGTGCCTCAAAATCCAAGTAGATCCCAGGAATGAGCAAGAAATATCAACATCCTTCTCCTCCTGGCGAAGAGGAGATGCCGTGAACATCCCACTCCTCCCACCAAGGCCTCGGGGTGCTGGCACTTCCCCACACACCTGTGCAGAAAGCCATCCCTGAGGAGCTCTGAGGGATTCCAAAAACATGGTCCTGGGAGGTGGATGGACCTGAAACATAGAATACAAACCTCAAATACAGCTGCAGCCCAGGGTTCATGACCCTCTGATGAATCAGTGAGGGGATTCATGGGTTAATAGCAGGTTTTTTCATCAAATCCAGCTTCTCTGGCTTATATTTCTCTACAGGGTTTTGTGCTACATCCATTGAATACAGTTCCTTTTGGTTTGGCTGGGGTTTTAAAATCTCCTTGCTTGAGGAAGCTCCAGGATGGTTTGTGAATGGGAGCCACTGGTGAGCTGCAGCTCAGTGGTTAAACCTGAACGGCTCAACCCCAGGACTTCAGCAATAATCCATTTCTAATTCTTCAATCCCCTGAAAGAAGCCAAGTAGTTTATTGCCTTCCTCCCTCTAACCTCATTGCCAATGGAAATCCACATCAGAGGGAGAATAAGAACATTGACCTTTTCTTTTCAGCTAATACCAACGAATTATGACACATTCGGACCACTTAATCGATGTATTGCAGGTTAATTGCTCTCTGCAAGGACCAGGATGTGTTTTGCTGTAGGTAAAAATATTCAATAACTATTTAATTACTGAAATTGGGGCACTTTCAGTTCCTGATGTGTCTGAGCTGAAATACAGCCCCCAGACCACGGGCAAGGAGCGCTGGACTCGGGAGAGGCTGGGCACAGCAGTTACAGACCATTGGAGCACACGGGGCCATGACATGAATTTAAACCATCTGACAAAAATGTGCCAAGCAAGGCAAGTGGAAACTTTAATTAGCTGATCTTTAAAGTTGTGCCTTATTTCCTGCAGAAGAAGTTCTAATCCTTATACTGTTTTGACATTTTTTCTGACGGGAACTGCGTTTATTTTGCTGACACGGTAATCCGGATTTCATTTAAAATTATCATTTATATTTGCTCATTGTTCCTTTTGCTGAATTTAATTAGAGTTTTGCCAGGATTGGTTGAAGGCTGTTTTGGGGAGGGAATTTGTAAGACAAGCTGTAGCATGCTGCAGAAATTATAACCCTGGGCTTTTTTAAATTAAATGAAAGCGAAGGGTAAAAAATTAAAAGTATGCTGCAAAAGTATTAATCTTGCTTCACACACAGAAATTCATAAACTCAAACATTATGCAAGTCTTGTTGAAAGTTAGAGCAAAACAGTGTAGCCTTATTATTGCTCCTGCATTGTTCTGTCCTTCAGCTATTTCACATTTAACTGAGCTTTTTGTGTCTGCAGAGAGGCTAGAATTACAAAACTACCAAACAAATAAAATATATGGTGGCAAAATATCTTTCTGTAGAAAAACCGTTGCTAAGAATCTTCTGGAATTCACACTTGGCTGAGGTGTTGACCTCCACAGCAGAGGACAGCACACCACATTGCAAGAGAAACACTGATTTTTACAAGCACTTTTAACTGCAGAACAGATCTTTATTTGGGGTTTTATTTTTTCTCTGTTACCTCAACCTAGAATCCAGAGGCAGCACAGGAAGACAAAGTCATCTGAATCAGTAAGTTTGCCATCCTCCTGAGGTGCCTGACTAATGGATCAGGTGAATTTGGAAATTTAAAGTAGACCATCTTCAATACATTAGCTAAAATTTTGCTCTCACCAGCGTAAATAAAAGGCAAATTCCCCTGTTTTTCTCAACACCATTGAAAGCCAAAATCATGTAGGTCCTTTTCCACAATTGGAATGCTGTGGTGAGCTTGGGGAGAGAAAGGCCTGTCTGCAGCTTGCCCTGCAGAAATCCATCTCCCTATAGCTCACAGGATGTGAGAATTTCAGCAGATCCTACAGAAGTGAGGTGATGGTGCTGAGTCCTGGCACTGTGTGTGGCAGGAGGAGAGGGAATGGCCTCAAGCAGAGCCAGGGAAGGTTTAGGTTGGCTATCAGGAAAATGCACTCCCAGGAAGGCTGGTCCAGCACCAGGTCAGGGCTTGGAATGCTCATCCCTGCCCGGGCTCCGGAAATGTGGGGATGTGGCACTCGAGCACGTGCTGTTCTCCTAGGAAAGGCAGCAGCCCAAACAGAGATTTCTGTCACTTTTGTGTCCCCTCAGTGTGGCTGAGACCTTTTCAGGGTGGCAGACACAGAAAGGGAGCAACACAAAGCTCTTGTCCTTTCAAAGTGACAGCTAAAGACAAGCCATTAACTTGTCCACAGTACACACATCACCCCAAATAATTGCATTTCATGTGTTGGGTGGACCTCACCATTTGCTTCTTTGGAAAAGCAATTGCAAAAATAGGCAAAAAAAGGCAGTGACAGGTATTATTAGTATCAGTAAGAAAACGAATTTATGGGAAATATTTTAAAGGTTTCTGGGAAGATTGTAATTTGGGTGAGCTTTCTGTCACTTTTAAATGCAATGAATATGGAATTGATATAAGAGAATGCATATAATGGCACTAAAAATTAACTTCTAGATTTCTTTTTTCAATTGCTGTGAGCACAGAAATCCTTTCTTTATTACTTTGATATCTTTCAATTATTAGTGGGAAAACTGCAAGTGCTTGGTCTAACGTGTCACTCACATCTCCAATAACTCAGCAAAGCACAGGGCATCTGAAGTTAGAGCTGACTGCATTTTTTTTCTATTGAAATAACATTTAAATAGAACAGTATCAAGTTCCTGGTACCAAAATATCTTCCAGAAACAGGTTTTGGTAAGTGGTTTTTGAGATGGTGTCAGAATTATGGCTTGTTTTCCTGAACTATTTCCTGGGAGCTTGCAGCCCGGGAGCAGGTCTGCCATAAAGCTTCTCCTGGGCTCTAAAAGTTGGCCATCTGTTCTTCACTTTATGGCAGACCTTGGAAATTGTCTTTCCAAAAAAAAAAACAAACCAACAGCTTTTTGTTTTAGTAAGGTTGCATGGATGAGTGTCTGGGAATTCTCATCTTGAGTGTCTTTTCGGAGTGGAGTGTGCTTATGTTAATTATGATGCAGTTGTGGTGAGATTGGAGTAGTCCACTCTCCCATGAGCCTTCCTGATCAGGAATTCTTACCCCTTGGAGAATAAACCTGAAATTATTCATCCTTCAGTTGGTGTAGGTGTTTGTTCTGTGTTCCTTACCCAAACCTGGCCCCTGACCATGGTGTAAAACCATAAAATTATAAAGAAATTTGAATATGAGTTTATTGAGTCATTGTGGTTCAAAAAATGCCCTTGATCATTTCAGCCACCTTGAAGAAATGAAAGCATGGGTGCAGATCAGCAACAAGAAAAGCCTGATTGCTTCCTGAAGCTGTTTGTGAAGCTCTGAAGAAAATCAGCATTAGTCAACCTGTGGGAATCACGCATGATGTCATCAGCTTATTCTGGCACTGATAAAAACAGAGCTGGGTTTGTGTAAAGAAAAACCTCCAGAAATAAATTCCACCGTCAGTCTGTTGAACAAAACCTACACATATTACTCACCTAACCCAAAATACATTTCTGTTACAATGGCTCAAGTGAATTGTCAACCCTGAATTTCTAATAAATACTTATTCCAGCCATTCTTGCTGCCTGAGCCTGTTGTTTTCGCTGCAGATCCAAGCGTTAGGTTGACATGACCTCTTCCCAAAGCAGATCACAAAAACATCTGCCCCTGGCAGAATTTGTTCTTTCAACTTGGTGTAGCACAAACCAAAGGAAGTAAGGAAAATCAAGTCCAGATCCAAGTTTCCAGTCATGTCTTGAAGAAATGGTAAATAAAAATAAGCCAGAGAGGATGAAGAGAGAGAAAAAATTGGAAAAATTCAGTGTTGTATTCTCAGGCTTATCATCATATTTTATGATAAAGGGGGATTAATTCGCAGTTGTATTTATCTTTTAAAAACTGTAGCAGAAAAATAAGGAATATCAATAGTTATCATATCCTATAAATAACCAGTTAACTACTGGTTAATCAGACCATGTGTCTACCGAGAATAACAGTATTAATCCAAAAAAAAGGGTGAGAAACTCTTCTAGTTGAATTTGGATGCATCAGAACACAGTGGAAGCTGTGAAGGAAGCACTGTGTTCTCAGTTCAGCTTTCATCTATATTTGTTGTAGAAAGAGCTTTAGATGATTAGTTTTGTCCTCTGTCCTTCAATAAACCCTATATAACATTATTTTGTTAATAGATACTCTTTTCGCTGTTGAATTTGTATATTTTCTATTAACAAGCATTAAAATGAGTCATCTTTGGTGTCATAAGTGCTTCTGCAGGTTCGTACTGAGCATAAAAGGTCATTTGGTGGTGTAAATTCATAAGCATTGTTTACATTCCTGGTGCTACCCCAGATTTACAAACATGTGTACATTTGCACCTTCAGGCATAGATCACGGAAATCTCGGATGAATTTGTGGCTGCTCCATCCCTGGGAGTGTTCGAGGCCAGGTTGGAGCCCATGGCAGGGGTGGAATCAGATTAGGGTCCCTTCCCAAACCATTCCATGACTCTATGAAAAAGGGAATAAATTTCCATGGTCTCTCTCAAAACAGCATTTACCTCTAAATCTTGAGCTGGGGCTCAGCAGAGAGGAAGAAGGAATTCTATTTAACCCTCCGGAAAAGAGCAAACCCCATTGTTGTAAAGCTCATAATCCCACAAGCCATTTCAAATTTTAAATTTTCCTAAATATCACAGGGCATTAACCATAATTTCACAACACTTACCTGGAAAGAGAATTTTCAGCTCTGCATTACTGTGAGTCAGTTTTATTTCCTTAACAATGACGTGACTGATGGTCATATGAATTTATGAATTTGTAAATGTTTCACAGGTGTTAAAATTTTTTATAAACCATATTTCAATGGCATGAAGACAGGATTAGCAATCAGATGTTCCTGAGCTCTCTATGATGATCCATGGAAGGGCAAAAATGGTCTCAGAGAAGGATCTTGGGATGAACTCAGTGTCTGTGTCAAGATTGACTTATTTCATCCTTAGCATGTAATAGAATTAAATGGTAATGCTCAGAGTCAGCCCATCTGAATGGCTTTAAAGTGGAAGAGGATTGGCTTTTATTGGACATTGGGAAGGAACTGTTCCCTGTGAGGGTGTGAGGCCCTGGCACAGGTGCCCAGAGCAGCTGTGGCTGCCCCTGGATCCCTGGCAGTGCCCAAGGCCAGGTTGGACATTGGGGCTTGGAGCAGCCTGGCACAGTGGAAGGTGTCCCTGCCCATGGCAGGGGGGGCACTGCGTGGGCTTTAAGGCCCTTCCAACCCAAACCAATTTGGGATTCTATGATTTGATGATCTTCACTTGTAGCCAAATTCTGCTATAGACTGTATTTTACTGGAATGTGCTGGAGTATAAAAGATGAGGAAAAAATAAAAATAAATGCAAGCTGTAAGCTCTTTTGTTCCAATAATATGTCTGACTTCAAAAACCAAAATCCATACTGCATTATTTTCTCCAGTCCCTCGTTTACTTCTTTTACCCACCTCACCTTTACTGGCTTTATCCAGTTCTCCACATTTTTGTTTCCTCATTCTCTTTTTGCTTTGGGGTTGCCTTTGCCTCACAGCCACCCCAGGAATGGCATTCCAGCATTCACACTGTCCCAACTGATCTGAGACATGTTAGGTGAGAGAGGCAAAAGGGTTATGAAAAAGCCTGCACAGTTTTTGACAGTTTCTAAATGTCTGGCTGCTTTTGGTGTGTGTTTTCTTTGCACTCCTCCATTAAATTAACTTATTAATTTTCACAATTACTGGTCGTTTCCAAGTCTGATTCATGAGACAGTGTTTTCAGCACAAACCACTTTTATTCATCTATTCCCCCAAGATCATTTACTGAAGATTTTTCTTCTCTTAGAAGCTAATAATTAAAATCAAGTGAATTTTAGATTGCCTTGAATGACATTTTAATGTAACAAATTCTTGGCATTCCACCTGTTGCCCTCATTGTTTGCTTCTTCCACCCAAAAAGGAAAAAAAATCCAGTTTGATGTACTTAGAGGAGCAATGCTTGTCAAAGACAAGACTCTGTAATGAAGCACTGCGAAGATTTGTCACACATTAAAGAGTTCTTGGAAATGTCAAACTTGCCAGAGCTAAATCCAGGATTTGAACATGAGTTCCTGAGTAAGCTCCTGCATTGAAAGAAAGAGCTGGGATAACGTCGACTTCAGAACAGCATTTTTGAGGAGCATTTTCTCAAAACGCTCTGTCTTTAAATGTCTGTCACAAATATGAATCCTTTCCAATTAAACTCGGGAGGTTTTCCTTTCATCCTGTTTTCTTTTCCATCAGGAATCTAACAAGAATGATTCTACTGTTGCTTTCTATAAGAAACTCCTAAAATGCCTCTGGGCATTTGTATCTGCTGAGTGTATTAATTTCAGGCAGACTCTCAAACCTGCAATATTTGATTAATTTAAAATTGAGATCCCAGTTCCACACGTACCGTGCCCTTCGCCTGTGGAAGTTTGTGCCCATCATTGACGCCTGACAGAAATACCATTGCTACACGTGAGCAAGTCTTCTCTGCACTCTTGCTGACACAAAATCAATGGGCAGCATAAAACCAGCATAAAGAAAATGTTGAGGTTGTTCATTCTGTTAACAGTTCCCCTCGAAACCACTTCAGGAATCAGATTGATTGATGACAAGTTCTCCTGAATCAGATCCTCAGATTATCTCGCTTCTCCTCTGATTTGTGTCAGCTGAGCTGCATTAAATAGGCAAAACTGCATGAGATCAGACAAAAATGTCTACTAAAGACATTAAACATTTCTGGGAATTCATGGTCACATTTATGTATTGCTGCCATGACGCACTGTGACATTTATTCTGGAATTAAAATACTTTTGGATCTTGAAGGTATATTGGAAGCTTAAATAAGCAAGGAAAAATAAACTTCTTCAAAGTCCTAGCAATGTTGTTTGTATGAATTTTTAATGTGTTAATAGCCCTGATCTCAGGACAGTACCTTTATCAGTAAGGTCACAGGTGACAGCAGGGTGGGTGGGATGTGAATCTGCTGGAGGGCAGGAAGGCTCTGCACAGTGATCACAGCTTGGATTTAATGCTCTTGGAGGTCTTTTCCAACCTTAATTATTCTGTGATTCCATATAAAGTTACCCATTTTCTTCAATATCGTTACATTAGGACTCGTGAATCAATCACAACATTCCTTTTTCTTCATAATTGGGATAATCCTGAAGATTTTGCTATTCAACATCAACTTTCCACTTGCCTGTCAGGTACAGAAACTTCTCAAAAACCCCTTGGCTTTCAGTGTTTAATTCCCCAACCGATCCATATATACACATTTATTTAGTTGCAGCACAGAGCAGGCACCTTTTAAAGTCCTAATCTAGGGAGGGATTTGTACACAACAAAGCAGAAATCTGATGTATTAATGCCAGATTTCTGGGGTTTTCTTCACTCTCTCTGTTCCTGTCAAGATGCCTTGTCAGAGCCTGGCTGGAAAACAGAGCTCTGAAATCTATTGTCATGTTCAGACTTGAAATGCTTGAAGACTTCTGACGTCTTGTATATCAAAAATTATTTTGAAGCATTCAGGGAGGGGGAGAGTTCAGGGAGGGTGAGCAATTTTCACCTGTCTAAAATCTGGGGAACAAACAACAAAGAACTTTGATAAGACATGCACAAAAATCTGATCTGTTCATTTAAATTTGTGTATTTTAAACAAATAACTTACTTTATATGTGCTAGAAAAGAGGGAAAGCAGAAGATTGTGCATGAGAGCTTTTAAAAAGGAATATATCTGTATCCAGTACAAACTCACAGTCTCAAGTTCAAGAGAAAATTCTGTTATCTCAAGGATGGACTGACAAAGGAAATTAAAAGAACCCCGTTAGTTCACTGGCACTGTGGTCACTGCCTTTCTAGGTATTGTGAACTTGTCTATTAAATGACAAGTACAAAGAAGCAATTTGAGCTTTGTCTTCCAGTGCATTTGATACACAGATTCCCTTAGTCTGGAAGCTATAGTCCTGATGTTATTCCATTTTATTTTATTTTATTTTATTTTATTTTATTTTATTTTATTTTATTTTATTTTATTTTATTTTATTTTATATTATATTATTTTATCTTCACTTTCTTTGGAATATCCTGGGCAGGGTTTCTTAGCCCTGGTTGTCATCTATGCCATGTCATTATGACAATCTCTTTGTACCTGACTCCTCACCTGTCCTCTCCCACTGAGAATGGCTCTTCCATGGTTTTCCCAGGATGGTTTGGGTTGGAAGGGCCTTAAAGCCCATGCAGTGCCACCCCTGCCATGGGCAGGGACACCTCCCACCGTCCCAGGCTGCTCCAAACCCCAATGTCCAGCCTGGCCTTGGACACTGCCAGGGATCCAGGGGCACCTAACAAAATAATCTTCTGATTAAGAACAGGAAAGTAAATAAAAGTCACATGTCTACAGACAATATCTCTGTGGAATTGCCTTTTTCCATGATGATGACTGGATGTATTTTTAGTCTGGTATTTATATGGTATTTTAACCCTTATTCTTGATAAAATAATATCGCAGCTGCATAAAATTATGAAGGCTCAAGACAGTACTTTCAGGCAGAGAA
Organism: Origma solitaria; assembly: GCA_013397895.1. Taxonomy (NCBI): domain Eukaryota; kingdom Metazoa; phylum Chordata; class Aves; order Passeriformes; family Acanthizidae; genus Origma; species Origma solitaria. The sequence continues at coordinate 109,290 of VZRL01003545.1, read as the reverse complement.
GCTTATAATTAACAGTAGGAAAACAATTCTGATGAGCTCCTCCTGGTCTCAAAACTGTTTCAAAGCTGAAAGAGCACTCAGGTGTCCGAATTTTTTATTGTTTTTCCTTAGTTTTCTTGCTGTTTAATTTCAGGCTTCTGTGAGCTTAATAAAACCAAGCAGTTTGTCATGAAAGTGCTTTGTTTTAGAAAAATAACCATTGTATTCCAAATCTCCTTGTTCTGTGTGAAGCAGACATTTTATTCCAAGGCTCTCTCAGTGAAATTCCTCGGTTCAGAATCACCACAGCTTCCTGCAGTTCTTCACCACTGGCCATTGCCTTTCTTACACTCTATACTGCAGTATCTCAGAGACAATTTGGTACCTCCCTAATTCTTCTCTCCTGTAGAAAACAGCAAGGCAAACCAGGATTTTGCTGAGATATTTGTGCCAGATTTAACACTGTGATGGTCTCACAAACATTTCTGGCAAATGCTTTAGGGGAGCTGCATTTCTCTGAGTTTCTTTCTCTCAGAAATTAAATCTATCTGGGATTTGAAAGTGCCACACTGAAATATCATGGGTTTTCCATCTATTAGGAACGGAATTCAGCAGTGTCTCTCTCTGTTCCCCAGGGAAGCAGAGATCACTCTGATCTGGGCTCTGTCCCAGGTTTCTGTGGGACATCCTAGGGAAGGAAACAGCCCCTGAAAGGAGACATCACAGAGGGCTCAGACGCGATGCTCCCCTGGAGATCTGCTGTGCCTTTGCTCCAGGGCCTGACTGGACCTTCAGAGCCCCACGGAGTTCCTAATCCTTGGGAAGGACTGGTTAGCGTTTTGTACCAACACAGGAACTTTGAGAGCAGGAGCTTTGTTGTGTCCTCCCAAGCTCGTGGGGAAACAAAACCTTCTCGCCCTCGAAAGCTTCTTACAGGCAGAGGGAACACAGCAGACACACACCTTGAAGTTAAATATTTATGGTTATTCTGATTAACATTTTAACACTCTAATAATGCTTTAATAGTCTAAATATTTTAATAGTCCAAATGATCCTATCACTACAGAAAAGTCTCATTGCTAACATAATGAAAATCATTATATAAATACCCTCCGATACAAAACAAGACATTTTGTTGTTGTTGTTGTTGCCCCTGTGCTAAGGTTTACCCTTCAGTCCTCCCTCAGAAGAATGGGATGGGTTGGGCTGTCAGGGTTTGCCTCTCCATGTCCCATTTACACCTCATGCCTTTCCTGGGACACACTGACCTGTGACATAAAGGGCTCCTCGGAGCCATCCCTGACACACTCTGAAGGCCTGGTCCTCAAGGAGGAGGATCTTAATTGTTTTAGAATTTATATTCTTATGTTGAAGTTGAATTTTGAGCTTTATTGCATTAGTTTCTGTGTCGGTGACTGCAGAGTCAGCTGTATCCTTCTGTATCCTTCTTTAGGGGATAAAAAAGAAGGAAAAATTGGAGGTAAGACCTCTGCAGATTGCAATTTCAAATAGCTTTCAAGGTAAATAAAATAGTAAATGTGCATTTTTTTTAATATGTCTTTTTACACAGTTGGGCGGGTAATTTTGTCTGTAAGGATAATGTCATTACTGGCAAAAATTGTATTTATTTTATTATTATCTTTTGTGTTTTATTTTACTTGTTCTTATGCAATGCTGAAGTTTTGTAAAATATAATCTTTACCACCCATAGTCATAGTCAACGTGTTTTGCTAAATTAATTTGCTCCTCAGACAATAGAATAGATTATTATATGATAATATTCTATTAATTATTTTATTTTATTTTATTACTACATATTATAATGTATAATATTATAATACATTGTATGATATGATATGATATGATATTATATGATATGATATTACAATATATTTTAATACATTATGTTATATTAGATCAAGGAAAATGGCTGGAGACATTCCTTATCCCCTTGTGCACCCATATGAATATAAGAAATTAAGGATATGAGTCATTTTTTGCAGGTATTGACATTTTCTTCACCAATATCTTCAAATGGATGTTTGCTGAGCTTTTCCTAATTTCACAGTAATGAAATTAACATTTGAATGGTTCATAGATATGTGTTCAATCAGTAGATTATGACAAAACCATTCATTTTCTGCACCTTGAAACCATTAAATGTTTTCTCTTTGCTTCCCCAAAATTCCTCCAGCAGAGGTGAGCACACAGAAGAGCCTCACTCAATGAAGATGTGGTGGAGTTGCTGACAAAAAGAGCTCATTTTGTTCAATCTAAATGTGTTTTTTGGGAGGAATGTGACACAGCCCCCCCACATTGTTCCATTCATCGCTGATAACTGATGGCAGCACTCACAGATAATCACTTTTATCTCATGGCGTATGCTGATTAGCCAAAAACTGGCACATCTCATTAACAGATCAGTAATTGGGATATTTACATGCATTTACAGTACCACAAGCTCAGTTTTAGAATGCAGCAGGTTGTCATAAATACCTGACCCTGTGGGATGAGGTTACAGGGTGTGGCTGATAAGAATATGTGGGTGATTGACTGGTGCAGACAGGAAAGTCTCCAGAGATCCCTGTGCTCATCATTCCGTTCTCTGGGGCAAGGCACAAGGCATTTTCCTGAGTACAACAACTCTTCCTGTGGCTGATGCTGTAGTATTTCATATCCTTTGGTTCTGTGAGAATGGAAAATGCAAGAAATGGAAGAATTTTAAACCAACAGACCCAAATTAAGACCCAAAATGGTGTGATTTAGATCGAAGAACTGACTGCACATTATTTGTAGGATTTTGCATTGCTGTCTCTTTCCACCCACCTGTAGTTTCTGCGACAAGGTGAAACCTTATTTTTGCCACCTTTGGGAAAATTAGCTCTTTCCTGCAAACATTTTTTTGTTAGTGAATTAAAACTGGTGAATTTGTACTTTATTTATCTTGTCAGTGCATGCCTTCTTTTGGGAGCAAATGTTCCAGAAACTGCTATCAAGTAATGGATGTTATCTGCATGCTTGAATGGATTACTACAGAGGGATTCATCCTGCTTGACTGGCTGGAAATGGATTTATTTTGGTAGATCAGACAGATTTAAACACAGAGTAGTGGCAGTTCTTGTATTCGTCGAGAAATGAGCTTGTTTCAGTAAGACTCCAAATATAGATTTGAGCTAATTTATTAACTGTCCATTGTTTTGGTTAATATTGAGTGTAAAGTCTGATTATTTTAACTCATAAAACCTTATGTAACGTCTTTTGATTTCTCTATTTTCCATGGAAAAAGATCAAGCAGTGCATTTATATGAATTCCCTCCTGCCCTTACCCTGTTTACATCTCTTCACTTCCCAGAACATTCTTCATGCTGGAAAAAAATTATATTCTATGTAATAAACAGGAGCCTACAACTAGGATCTTAAAAAGTGGCATGGGAATATGAAATAACCATATGCTGACAAATACTTTTTACATTTTGTTGGGTTTTTTTACCCTATGATATAAAAAATTCAGCTTTATACCCAAAACCCAGTACTGCTGACAAAGTGATTTTAAGTTCTTTAAGACCAGTGTAAATTCATTTTTCCTCCATTCGCAGTAGTAAAACTGTACAGAAATTTCACTCTTTCTGGAAACAAAAATGAAGGCCAAGATCTGGATATATAATTTGGTCTCTTGCACTGAACCACACTACGTTCAGGCCTGGTGGGAAGATTCAAATTCTTCTTGGAGTCCACAACAATAACATAAAAATTTTAGAGTTCAAAGTCTTAGGTGTGTTTTATTCTGCAATGTGGTTCAGACGGGCATTGGCTTCATTAATTAGTGATTAATGCAAACCTTGCCTTCAATATTAGGGTTTTCCTATGAATTACAATCTTTAAAGAGCTTGAGGATCCCAGAAAATTCAGTGGTGCTTCACTGTATTTATTTCTTAGGGCACTGAAGTGTAGTCCACGAGATGTCCAAATGTTTTGCAAGGCTCCTCTTTGTCGGGTGACAGAAAAGTTGTTTGAGAGACTCAAACTCAACAGGACAAAGATTCACTCAGCTGTTCCTGCTCCGTTAAGATAATTAGTGTTTCAGGATAGGAGATCACCTCGTTTTCATTCACTGCTTTCAGTCCATTGCATTCCTGCAGCAAAGAAAAGAGCAAAGAGCCCCAGCAGCTGCCCCTGATAGGTCTAAAGTGGCGCAAGTGTCCCCTGAAGTCCCTTCCTGAAGAGCCATCCCTGCAGAAACCAGACTTCGTGTTTTTCCCTGTTTTCGCCGCCCTTGGAGCATAAATCGATTGGGGAGTGATGAAGGACTTTGCTGCCAATAACAAAGAAAACAGACATGAGGAAGAGAGGATCTGGTCTCTGGAAATATTAAACTATAAAGCTCCTAAATAACAACAGAGCTGCTGCTTCCCTTCTCCCGTTCCTCTTGCACATGTGTAAATATCTGTGCTTAAATTTGAACAGAAATGCATTGTTTGACCCATTCAAACATTTACAAAAGTACCATTTATAAAGAGGATGAAGACTTAAGCAATCCTCATCTCCCTAACCATGACTTTTACTCATTCCACTGAGATCGAATTCACAAAGGATTCTACTCTTGCGTGATTTCACAGCTATATGTTGGAGGGTGACACTAATATGGATTTAACCATAAAATGTATGGAATAGGAGCTGGTTTGAGACCCTGTGTGAAGGACTTTGGCTGCTGGTGTCACGTGCATTATACCAGAGTGCTTTTAATTCCCTCTCTCTGCATTAGCCTGTGGAGAATGGGGTAAAGACAAAGTTGCCTTTCCCTGGGCTAAGTTAAAAGTAGTAAGTTAAACATATCTATACATGATGTATTTTCTTCAACATAATTGTGATTTGTATAGGGCAAAATAAAGAAGCGCAATACTTAAACCGCAAATCCCATCTGAGACTTTATAAAATGCTTAATAAGGAGTGGTTAATCTTGAATCCCATGGAATCAAGTCAGCTCCTTTAGAAACAGTTTGAGCAACTCAATCTGAATTTCAGGATTTCTAGGGCAAAAATGGCCTCTTTTCTGTGGCTACCACTGGAGAGACAAGATTTTGCTTGTTGCAGTTTTTATGGGGAGAAACAGGAGTGATTCTTTTAAAGATGAAGCTCTGACAGGTCACTTCTAGAAATGGGAGGCAGAAATTTCTGTACAAACACATGCGTAACCAAGGCAGCTGAGGAAGAAATGCTGCGTCCCAGTGAGTTACTGATTGGGCTGTGCAGCTGACACAGTTAAAAATAAAGCTCCTTCCCCATTTACAAGGTGTGGTACAAAAGGTGAAGGCAAGCCTTGCCACCTGCTGTGTCACGCAGAAGGCAGAAAATAGCAGATTGTGCTGGAAGAGCTCCAAGAAGTCAATTTAACCCTTGTCCCATCCACAAACCTGACCTCACGGAGCACAACATTGCAAGCCATGTCCTTGGTTCTGTTTCAGAAAGCTGGAAGAGTTTCAGTCAGACCATAAAACTTCACTGGAAAAGATCCTGTGAGTGATGCTCGGGGCAGACAGAACAGTGCACAGCAGGTCCCGTGGAATGGCACCCGGAAATAAATCCCCCCTGGACCCCGAGCTTACCACGCAAGGCAATATTTACATTAGCACATCACGGACTTCCTGACTGCTCAGCACCCAGGGGATGCTGGGGCAGCAGAGGAAAAGCCCAAAATAATCCCACTGGTAGCCAAGCTTTCCAACAGTAACAACAATAAATCGAATGATAGGGAAATCAGTTTATTTTAGCACTTCTTCTGCAATACCATCTTTGAGGGTTGGAAAAAATATGCCTTGTGCACTAACAGATTCATTTTTGGTAGAGGGATTTTCTACTCATCTAAAAGGGACTTCATCCCCGGTTAGCTGGAAATGAAACCCACGAGCGTGGTCACAGAATCCCAGAGTGGTTTGGGGTGGAAGTGACCTCAAAGCTCATCTCATTCCATGGGCAGGGACACCTTCCCCCAGAAAGGAAAGTTCTTGAGAGAGTCCTAAGGGCTGACCACTGCCAAAAGGCTCTTTGAAGATTTGTTTTCACCAAGGTTTGAAATGGCATATGGTACATTCGTTCATTCCAGCAAGACTGATCCTATTAAAAAATATAAACACCGCATAGCTGTTAGAGCAGGACTTTGTTTGATACAGCCCTAAATCATGGAATTCCTGTTCTTCCCTGACAGCTGTGAGCTATTGCCAGGTTCAGTTATCAGCATTGCTCATGGAATTATTTTTGGCTGGTTATCAGTCTTCCCCACCTTAATTCTGTAATGAACGTAATAAAACACTTGTATTTCTCCTTGTGGCAGTAACAAATCTGATTTGATGCATAAAAGATTAAAAACCTCACAAACAAATTTTTAGTTGTCTTTTTTTTTTTTAATATGAAAATTTTAATATTTTAAAATCATTTAACTGCAGCTACTTCAGTTTCAGGATCAACTCATCATAATCATTACAAGAAAGGGTAATTCCTTACATAAATATTTTCACTTTCTTGGACATTGGGGCTTGGAGCAGCCTGGCACAGTGGGAGGTGTCCCTGCCCATGGCAGGGGTGGCACTGGGTGGGCTTTAGGATCCCTTCCGACCCAAACCATTCTGGGATTTTGTGATTCTATGCTATATTTTCTATGTGACTGCACACACCTTAGAGATTACATTTCTGTATTAAAATAGAACTGAGTCAGTTCTTTATTTTTCACAGGTGGAGGGGAGGAAATTCTCCTAAAATGCAGAATAACTTAGAATGTATTTATTCTGCTTTCCATCACAATCACTGAACACCAGAGGAGTAGAGCACTATAAATCTCCAGGCAAAATCAGCTTGCAAATGGTTTTGAACAAAGCTTGATATATTATATTTATGAAATGCTTTATAAAATCAAAGTAAATTACATAAATAAGCAAATTCCTTTCTAGTTAAAGTTTTCAGTACATTACACAAATTTCTCATGATAATTTCATGTGCATCTTCACAGTGAGATTTTATTTCAACCCTTAAAATCAATTAAAAAGTTAAAAATTAAATTTAAAGTACTTCTAGGCATGAGAAAAACTTTAAACAATGCCATCTGTTAACCACACGATCAAAACCATGTCACCGATATTTAAATTTTGGAATACATTTCCAAATATCTCAACCTGAAATATGATTTTGCTGGGATTTGTTTGCTGATGTGTGGAGATGGGCAGTACAATAGAATTCCTCACGATCTCAAGGCCATGGAGTTGGGCTGCAGATGAGTGGGAAGTGCTAATGCCTCCTCAAACATCTCCTATCAGTCCTGTGCCTGTTACGTCTATTTGCTCAATACTACACGATTTTCCTAATTTGAACTTTAATTAACATCTTTTCCCTTAGATGCCAGAAATTTGGCAGAGCATCTACGTGAAGATATCACTTCCCCTGTCTGCACCTCTTGCTTGCATGGTAACAACCCTTAATAGCTTTACTAATCCAGCTTTTCCATGGAGATCATGGAGCCATTAATTGGTTAAAGGAGGCTTTGTGCTGGATTTAAAGATCCCTAACCCCTGCTGCTTTGGGCTCTGTCAGGATTTCATCCTCACACTTCTGCACATCATTATATGAACATTTTCTGCTGGTTGTTATTTTTACTTACCCGACACATCCTAAAGAGCTGCATGTTCAATTGTTCCTGTCCCAGGACATAAGCGCAAGAGGATACACAGGAATGTTGTTGAGAATAGCTTTATGGAAGAATGGAGATTCAAAAAAGACCTTCTCCTCCTTAGCCTGGTTAATTGTTGCAGGAATTAGGTTTTATGGTGTGTTAACAGACCAGCCTTGTTGCTGGGTAACTGAGATGTGGATGTGGAAGAGGTGACACATAGACACAGAACAAGCCTTTGAAAATAACCTCTGAATTTGACCAATTTTAGCAAATTCAAGGGCTTGACCCTCGTGGCCTCTTTATCCTGGAACAAAATCCTGTAATCTGGACCAAAGATACCCTTTTAAAACCATTGTCATAATTTGTTCTTTTTCTGCCCAAGAGGATTTGATATTTCTGATCTACAGCAGTTTCTTAGAAACCAAAGTCCTTCAGTGTTTTATGAGGCAGGAAAAAAAAGGGTTTGAGTCCAGAAGAGATGGGGTCAGGAAAATTCCTCAGAAGATCTGGGAAAAGTCTCAGTCCTGAAATCCTCCAGAAAACATGGTTTGACATAGATTTAAAGATTTCAAATCTGTTCCTGGCTGCTCAGCCATTTAATACGGATAATCTCCAGGATTTACAAACATCATCTAGAAAGGGGATTTTGTGACAAGTGTATTAAAGGACATTGTCTTTCTCAATAAGTGTAGACCAGAGAAGATTAATTTCCTTCACCCTCTTGTAAAATAGTCCTTGGTTTTTATAAGAATGGGAAATAATTTTCCATCTCCAAAGTTTTTGACAAAGCAAATATGTTGTTTCCTGTGTCGAAAATAAATATTTAACTCCAGAATTATAAATTTGATACTCAAATGAATTTTTAGGGCTAAGTCTTCAGTTCACTTCCTGTAAAAGATGCGTTTTTACCCGAGATTTTGCTTTTATTAAGGGCTCCAGGCTTGCTTACCATGTCATATTAGGCATTTGAAGATTTATTGCAAAACAGTAGACTGAAAAACTCTGTGGCTTTACTTCACAAGGGATAGCTGCTACCTAATAACTGGAACCCAAAGTTAAATTAAAATATTAGCAAGTAAACAGTCTGGCAAGCAAAGCACAATAAAACCCAGCATTTCCTAAATTTACAAAGACAACTAAAATTATTATGTGGCTTTAATGGTTACTCTCTCTCTCTGCCGCTGGATTTGCTGAATGTCCGGTTGCAAATTATTTCTTTATTATTATTTATTTAGCAATAAATCCTCAGTGCTTATCAGAGAAACTGGAAGAGCAGGAGTGGGTAGGATCTGCTTGAAGGACTCATTTTGATGTTTTCTGGGTAACCAACACCCCCAGCAGTATCAATGGCACCCAAGAGAAACAGGGAATTCGTGTGGATAACTTTCTCTGAAGATTATAATCTGATGGCTGTACTTCCTGGGAACTCCTGCCCCAAATTTATGGGAATATCCAATAAAATGACCTTTTCCAGGAGGCCACCATCCTCACAGAGTGACATCATTTATAACAACATTTTGACATGGGAGGACTTCCAATGCCACTGACTTCAGACTCGCAGCCTGAATTTGCAGCCTAGAGCCACAGTCAGCAGTTCCAACAATATTTTGATATATTTTATTTCATAAACAGTTTCACTGACTTCCTCCTACCTGTTTTAAAATTCCATATTACAGCAGACTGTAAAACTAGAGCCTTCAAAACGCAGGTGCTTAGGGGAAATGCACATTTATTTCTGTTTATTCTACCTTTTGTAGACAGGTGCATACACAGCCTTCTCACTTTCAAATGTGCTTGATGCATCATATTTATTTAATAATAAAAAACATCTTAGAAGACCATTTACTACTTTAATTGGAGTCAAATTATTTTAGAGTAATAAAATCCCCAAATCCCAGGATAGATTGGTTTGGAAGGGACCTTAAATCCCATCTCCTTCCCAGCCCTGCCTGGGCAGGGACACCTTCCACTTTTAGATTGGTCAGAGCCCAACCCCATCAATTTCCTCCCTTAAATTATAGGCTTTTTAAATTTATTTTTTAATAGTGGACTGGCAGTATGATTTTACCACTGGTAAGGAATTAATGGCTTTCTTTTCCTCTGTCTTTAAGTAGAATATTTCGAGATACACATAATTCTTTAGGAATGGTTTAACTGGTGGAAAAAAATAGGACTTGCTGACCCCTGATGTTCAAAAGAGAAGGTAAAAACCTTAAGTTGCACTCCCTCATAGAGAATCAAAATTGTCATGAAAGCATGTGGTGCAGAGAAATTCACAATTATAATCAAAATTCGGTTTTTTAATAGGTAATTACAAGTTAACTAAAATTTTAGGGATTTTAGAGCAGAGGGGTCTGTCTTTTATTATTTATTATTTTTTCTCTGTCATAGAAATTCTTCATTGCTGCCGATGCTGCACACATTTCAAGTAATAAATAGAAATGTGTTGCAATTATATTAATTTTTATATTTAATTCAATCATCCAAACCTTCATGAAATTGAAACCCAAATGTATATTACCTCATTTCATAGATGGTTATTAGAATAACATTTCCTCATTAAGGCATAATTTTGTATTAGTACAGAAGAGGCTGCATTTTACTCATTTCGTTTTTCCTTTAGGCAAAAAAAAAAAGGTTTAATAGATTTTGAAAATGCATCTGTCATGTAGAAAGTGATCCATAGTTATTAAGATAACATCTTTTACAGCAGCTTGAATAATGAAAACTCAACCAGAGTCTATAAAATTTGCTCCAAACTTGTAACTCAGCACCTTTACTCTTGTTCTTAGTTTCTCTTTTTTTTATTTTTCAGTGCTATTTTTTCAATTTGCTGCGTAAGATTGATTCTGGCGGTGTTTTCTCGTTATCACAAAACTCATTTAAGACAAGAAAACGTGTGTTATGTCCCTGTGGGATGTGGCAGCAATCAATGTCCCTTCTGGAAATTTAGAAATGAAAATTTGTTCTCCTTATCCAGTTCTTTGTCACATTAATGGAGAAATAATTCAGTAATTCACTAAAGCACATAAAAGAATTGGAGGTGATACATACAAACCTGAAGTCAGATTCCTTTAACATTTTAGGATTTTAGTGTAAAATAGATGATGCCCAAGGTGTGTCATTTCTGGGCTCTGGGAATCCTCCTCAGGGGATTTAATTCTGCCCTCCCACTCCAGCTCTGATGGGGGCAGGGGGATGGCAGAGTCCAGGAGCTCCTATTGCTCCCTCAGGACCTCCTTTACCTCACCCTCAGCTGTCCCTACAATCCACTGCTTCCCATGTGTCTTGGTTTGAAAAGACAGGTGTCTTGCTAAGGAAGGCAAACTGATCCTGAGGACTGACCTGTTCTGAGGTGAGATGATGTTCTGAGTGTCTCTGCACAGGTTAATAAAAGCATGAGGATTTCCTCTGAGGCTTTGTGGTAAATGACTTCTGATGGTGCTTTCTTAGATAAATTAATTATTGTAAGTGGATCACTTTTTTAATAATGGATGATAAATGATGAGTGTCTTTGTGCTTCCTTTCACTCATTTTATAACAACAGCACTATGAGCTGTTTCCTGCAGTTTTCATCTGGTTGACTTGGCATTTTAAAGCAAGGACAGAATCATGGAATCCCAGAATGATTTGGGTTGGAGGGACCTTAAAGCCCACCCAGTGCCACCCCTGCCATGGGCAGGGACACCTCCCACTGTGCCAGGCTGCTCCAAGCCCCAATGTCCAACCTGGCCTTGGGCACTGCCAGGGATCCAGGGGCAGCCACAGCT